>JACBKR010001284.1:0-44258 GCA_014218235.1 Colocasia esculenta | reverse complement strand
TGCATGGGGTTCCATCAAGCATAATATCAGATCGGGATCCTAGATTTACTTCACACTTCTGGAAGTTTACAAGCAGCAATGGGTACTAAACTAAACTTTAGTACTGCCTTCCATCCTCAGACTGATGGACAAACTGAAAGGACCAATCAAATCGTGGAGGATATGCTTCGTGCTTTGGTGAGGATTTAAAGGTCGATGGGATGATCAGTTGTACTTGATGGAGTTTGCTTATAACAACAGCTATCAGGCTAGTATCAAAATGGCTCCATTTGAAGCCTTATATGGCAGGAGTTGCAGATTACCCCTTTGTTGGGAAGAGGTTGGGGAGAACCAATGGGTTGGACCCGACTTGATTGAGGCCACTGTCCAGAAGGTTCAGATTGTCAGGGAACGTCTGAAGATAGCACAATCCAGCAAAGAGTTATGCAGACAAGAGAAGGAGAAACTGGAATTTCAGGTTGGCGAACATGTTTTCTTGAAGGTCTCACCTTCGAGGGAATTAAAGATTTGGGATCAAAGGAAAACTAAGTCCCAGATTTATAGGCCCTTTGAAATTCTGGAAAGAATTGGTCAGTGGCGTATAGACTTGCACTACCTCTGCAACTGGCAACGTGCATAATGTGTTCCACATATCCATGCTGCGGAATACTTATTCAATGCCGACCATGTAATTTATCACGAGGACTTGGAGATTCGGGAGGACCTGACTTATGAAGAGAAGCCGATCAAACTGTTGGATCGGAAGATTCAGCGACTCAGGAATCGTACCATACCTATGGTGAAGGTTCAATGGAGTCGAGACGAGTGACTAATGCTACCTGAGAAACAGAGGAAAGAATGAAGAAAAACCACCCGAACTATTCTCAGGTACGACTACACATTATGCTTAATTTTGAGGACCAATTTCTTAAGTGGGGGAGGATGTAACACCCCGGAAATTTAGCAATTTAAAATTTTAGAATATAGAGGGATAAATTAAATAAATGTATTGGAGAGACTTCCAATACCATGTGTTAATGACCTATTAATAAGATTGGGCCAATAGAGCATATTTGGCCCAAGGAGATGATACACTAGGACAGGAAATTGCCCAGAAATTCGTGTAGTAATATGCAGTAATTAGTGAGGGTAATTTAGGGTTATTATGGATGAGTAGTCATGTAAGTAAGCCAAAACTGAACTCAATCCAATTGGTGGTTTCCTAAACCTTGGCTACCTCTTTGAGTAAATGAATCCCAGATTTTCTGGAAACTAGGAAACAGAGCTCGTAGCCCCTTTCCTAGCATCATTAGGACTCTTAACAACATCCTAAAACTATAAGAACTCGTCCCTAAACTCTTGGGGAAGGTTTAACAACGAAGTTGGAGTCGTTTGGAAGCAAGCAAGAACTTAAGAGGAGCAGGAAAGGCTGGGAATCCGGAGCTTCATCCCCTGCATCTCTGTTGCTCCAGAACATCAACAGGTTTTAGATCTTCGTAAAGGTAGGTGTTCTCGGCCAAGATTAAAGAAAACCAATGCCAACATGTAGTTCTTTGAGTCTAGGATCATTTGCACTTGATTTGCCCAATTTTCATGGAGTATTCATCGTGTATTGGTGATTTTCCTGAAGTCTTGCACAGTTAGGGCTTTTCTTTTCTCGTTTTCATTTGTGCACCCGATTCAAGACCATTTGACTAAACTTTCTTCATGAAAGTTCTTTTAATTGACGTCATGATCATCTTCTATGTTGGACGTTTTATCCAAAGTTTTTCGTTAGAGAGTTAGGAGCATGATAACGAGTCTCTGTTTGATACTGTGATTTCAGGTTTCACTTGAGTTTTGTTCTTCACATGTTTTCTCAGAATTTGAGACCGATTTGATCAAACCCTCAACATCAAAATTCTTCTACTAGTTGTCTCTTCATCTTTCATGTTGAATGTTTGTCCAAATTCATCGTTAGAGAGTTATAAGAGTTTGAAGTGAATCACTGCATGGCATGTGTTTTCGGGTCTCACATGACCCGTAATTGTTGTTCTGGAAGGACTCTAGTGTCGACACTACTTGGACTAGTGTCGACACACTGTCCCAAGGCAGCCCAGAGGTGTTCTGGGAAGCCCTCTAGTGTCGACACTACTTGGCTAGTGTCGACACCCTGTCCCAAACAACCCAGAGTTTTCTGGGAAAACCATCTAGTGTCGACACTACCTGTCTCTAGTGTCGACACACTGTCCCAGTTTTTCCTGAAAGTTCTGGGAGAGCTATCTAGTGTCGACACTACCTCTCTAGTGTCGACACACTGTCCATGTTTTCCAGAAGGGTTCTGGAATCTGTCTCTAGTGTCGACACCACCTGATCTAGTGTCGACACTACCTGACCAGTTTTGCATGATTTTGTCTTGGGTTTGGAGCATGGTGTCGACACCACCTGATCTAGTGTCGACACTACCCTCACAAGATTTTTGTATAATTTGGGTCTAATCATTTCATGATGTCTTCAAGCATGTACATGATGTTATATAGTATGCATGGACTTAAAATAAATCAACCATTAAAGGAAATGGTAATGATATGAATATGATTCTAATGTGAAATTTTGATTGTTCTTATGATCATTGGATTATCTTGTGATCTTGCTAATTGTCAATTGATAAGATAAAATATGTTATGAATGTGGGGATGAATACATGATTAGTATGGACATGTTAGTGGTGATTTGCATATGAGTTTCATGGTTACATGTTTTCCGGTGTTCAATTGATTATTGTCATATGCATACATGTTAGGAAAGTACATGTTCTACATATGATCTATCTTTAGAAACACCCTCATGTCAAGACATTAATGAATTATAAATATAAGATACGTTGTTATCCTGCCTTTTCTTTTGAGCTGTTTGTCATTCCTTGACTCTATGAGTGATCATGTTCTTTTTACTATGAGCTTGTCATTGAAACTCTGTGGCCATAATATGAATATTTGTTCGGCACATCGTGGGACTCCGGTCCAAAACTTGATACAATGCCTGTGCAATAGGGCCCTGTCCGGTCCTGGGGAGGAACGCCCCAACGTACTTGTTAACCGAGGGAGTATGGACTCTTGGTGCTTGGCATAGCACACCTGACATGCAAGATTGTGAATATGTGCCTCCTATTTGACTTGATAAGTTTGACTTGACATGATATGATACGTTTGTTCTTGTGAACACATGAACTCTGCTTGAATATGGCCAATCTCTTCTGACATGATTTTAATCTTGAATTATCTGTCCATTGTATATGGAACTCGACAATTGATCTGATATGATATCCGTTCTAATTTGCTATTCAACTTGTTAGAAAAGCTTGCATTGTCAGCATACTCATAAGCATATCTGCCTATATAAAATGTTAATCATGTATACTAGTGCCCGCACGTGATTGAGATATAATCTTACTGAGCTAGTTCGCTCACCCCTATCATCTTGCCCTTTTTCAGGTAGTGATGAAGAACCAGTGGAGTCGATGGGACTGGGCAAGAGTGACGAGTACCCGTCCTAGAGATAGATGACAGTTTAGAATAGTAATTTGAGTAGTCTATGTAATAGTGAAACTTTTCTGGGAGTTTATTTGAATGAATGGACCCTTTGGTTAATTCTTCTTATGTGAGGTTGTATCTAGTTGAATGAAATGAATTAAAGTATACTATTGGTGACCATATTATAGTCTTGAATGTGTTATTATATTCGATTGTGACTCTGCACTATTCAACTGTGATACGCCGGTTTGTATCGTTCACGTCCCCCCGTATTTATTCCGCTGCTAAATATTCGGGGCGTGACACAGGACCTCCTGGTTTGGACCCCCAGGGAGACGAATGGTGATCGGAGGATAAAGGGGGTCACCCTCCTGGAGACACTAGGGTGGCAGGAGTGCGACCGAGAGCAGAGGAGACGCTGCAGGAGTACGTGCAGTGGGGGGCGCGCGGACTGGCACGTGCACGTACGGCCACGATTCGAGGACACGGAGCGGTGGACCAGGATCTCCAGAGGATCCTGACTTTCTTTTTCGGCAAGACGCTTTTCACCACGAAGGGTGACGGCATCCACTGCCGATTTCTGGAGCTAATGGAGGACCTAGACCAGGTCGGTGTGTACGCTTGGGGTGCGGCCCTTCTGGCCGACCCTTTGCAGACCTCTCCGCTGGCAGGATGAAGACCACCGTGGGTGGCTTTGCGCTCTTTCTACAGGTAGAAGCTTAGAATTCAATTTCATTTTACTATGCTTTTAAATTTCCTGCGATTGCTTAAATGGTACTAATCGGTGTGTGCATGCAGTGTGGAGCTACTAACCTTCCCTGGGTAGGGCGACGCAGGTGCGTCCCGACGCGTGCCACTCGCGCGGAGGTGGCTACCGGTGGTGAGCACGGCCACTATGGATTCCAACTTGACATCCTCCGTCAGACCATCCGGGATTTCCGTCTCTTCTGGTACGAACCCCACTTGACTTTCTATAACTTGTGCATTGATATGAAATACTCATGTAGCTGAACTCCATGCAGGTCGTGTGGGAGCCCTATGTAGGTTTGGGTGATGAGGGTCAGCCATGGGTGGAGAGTGGCCGGCCTCGTTTGGGCGGGACCTGTGGGTCCATTGCTTAAACAAGATCGACCGCTCCACCTACGGTTGGCCGCTCGGACTCTGGGCCTACATCAGGTGTGGGCTCAAGGGAGGAGCCCCACGGGATTGGCGGAAGACGCGAGGGAAGTCGAAGACGGTTGACTGGCATCTCCGCTTTCCTGACCAGCACGCGGACTGGCAGCAGGGCGGCCAGTCTGTGGAATCTGACGCGACCGACAGCCTTGCGTACCTGGAGCGCTTCCAGGAGGAGTACGGGGGACGCGACTACATAGGCCTGCCAGGGTATGGACTTCTAAACTATATGCTTCACTATGATATGATATTCTAATCAAATGTGTGCATATGCAGGATGCGCGGAATGACCTCATGACACTCTCTGCGCCCAGCTGGCGGATACAGAGGCGCAACTGGCCGAGGCACGGTCGGCCCTAGAGACATTGGTAAGTGTAGAAAAATTGTACTTTCGTTATTTATCTTACCGCCTACTGACTTGACTTTGAATCGTTGCAGCGTGCTTCCAGGACGTCGGTGGAATATGCTGATACTGCTGGGGCTTCTTCGAGCTGGAGTGTTCCCGACTTGGAGATGGCCTCCCTTCGTGCGTATTTGGCGGCGGCGGAGGCTAGGGCAGAGGAGGCGGAGCGTGATCTCTCTGCATGGGTAAGCAACCTTAATCAGATATGCATTGGATTGAACTGTTTCAAACTTACCTATGGCGTACTTTCTTGCAGTCAGACGAGCTTCACAGTGCCCTCACGCGAGAGACCAGCATTCGCGCCGAGGTTGCTGATCTGTCGCAGCAGCTGTCCGGGTTGCGGACCCCGGCCTCTCAGTGGGATGCGGACCTTTCTCGTGACGCCGCAGAGTTACGCTTGAGGCTTTCCTTGGAGCGGGAGGACTGCGGTAGGGAGAGAACTTGGTTGGCGGAGGAGCGCAGGGAGGATCGCCGCCAGTGGGAGGAGGAGTGCGGCCGGTGGTCTCAAGAGTGCGAGCGCTTGACGCAGCAGTCATGGACGCCCGCACTAGTTTAGCGGTCTCCGAGCGCTTGCGACAGCGGCAGAGGACCGGTACCGACGTGGACGAGAGCGCGCGAGGAGTAGGGCGGTCCAACGCCTATTCTGGGAGCCTCATCGCGTCTTCCTCTCAGTATGAGATGAATGTCCAGGAGGCGCGAACTGCTCATGGCTCTACAGGTTCGCGTGCCTCCATGAGGCCACCGGCTTCGCGTCTGGCGGCAGACCTGGGCGAGGCCGAGAGCAGCCAGCGTCAGCGGCCTACGGAGGGTGAGTGAGAGTGTCCTGGCCTGCAGGGACGGTGGCGAGTGTTAGGCCACTTATCATGACATGTACTTTTTCTTACCTTTTGATGTATGCCCGCTTGGCTTTTTATGATGATGTACTAGGAGTTGGTCCTCTCCCCTTTTGGCCACACACACACACCACACACATACACATATATATATAATATATATTATATTATATATATATATATGCTCTTCTCTTCCTGTGCTTGCAAATTCACTTGAACAAACAAGTTAAATACCGTTCCGACTCAGCCCCTTGCATATGAAACGTCTTTTTTGCTTTGTGGATTTGTCAAGGGGCTGAGCCTTTATTTAAAAGAAGGCAAAAAATGAAAGGACAACAGGATGCAGTAGGATGCATGCATTAGTATTTACACGTGGCATGAAGAATGCACCAAATATACACGAAGTGAGAATGTAGAATGTACAGATCCTTTGGATTTTTAAAATATCAAATATTTTTTTGGATTTTAGAAATATCTGATTTTTTTTGGATTTTGAGAATATCTATATTTTTTTGGATTTGAGAATATCTAATTTTTTGGATTTTGAGAATATCTATTTTTTTGGATTTTGAGAATATCTATTTTTTTTTTATTTGAGAATATCTATTTTTTGGATTTGAGAATATCTATTTTTTTTAGATTTTGAGGATATCTATTTTTTTGGATTTTGAGAATATCTATTTTTTTTTATTTCGAGAATATCTGCCGCAACCTGGCCTGGTCCCTTCCAAGAAGCGTAGAACGAAAGGGGACTGCTCAAATTGGAAATTCGACACTTGGATCCGTTAATTACTTGTTGTCGCTAAAGATGCATTGATTACTCTTGAGTGTGTTTAGTCAGAGTTGGACATGCTTAAGTGGTGCCTTCATCCAAGGTCACTTTTGGCTACGTCCCCCTTGTTGATCATTGCCTTGCCTTGATCCTAAACTCACTTGGGGGAGTGAAGAGAGTTTCAGGAAGTTTGCCAATGGTCCAAGAAACCTGAGGAAATAGTCACTCTTCGTCCTAGACTCATGAATTTCGGTTTTCTTTGGGTTTGTGAGGTTTTTGCACGCTTACGTCCAGGTCCATTTGGATCCCTGCGGGGTCTTTGCCACTCTTGTAGTGCTGCACGCTTACGCCCAGGTCCATTTGGATCCCTGCAAGGACTTTGCCACTCTTGACGTGCTACAATTGATTAGCCTTGTTTGGCTCTTTGTATTTGGATTTGTCATTGATTTTCTCTCATTTTTCCCTTTTATACCTACATCCACTGAGCTTCGAACATATTTGTGAGGTCAATCCTCAGGTTTCCTTTCTATTGGCAGACTGACAGGAAGAGAATAGGTATGCTTTAGGATCTTGGCGCGTCATTGATCTTCTTTGGTTTTCGTGCCTATGGCTTCCAGGGGCTGGGCGTGTATGTGTGTGGGTGTTGGCACCTCTGGCTAACTTACCAAGAATAATAAAAACAAATTGACATCTTTTCATCTTGGGGTCCTTGTGCCACATAGATCCAAACAGCCACCTAGGGTAGTATTTTTAAGATACAACCCATTCCATGGGTGAGAGAGCTCCTCGCCTTCTGCGTTCACTAGCCTATACGAGTTGCCTGGACCTATTGCTTTGATCACGAATGGCCCTTCCCAATTAGGTTGGAGTTTTGACCTGGGACCTTCGGGTTTCACAAGATTCTTTTAACAACCATTTCACCGACCTTAATTTCCTTTCGATAACCTTCTTTTGATGAAAACGAGCAAGTCTATTTTGGTATACCCTTGTATGTTCTGCGGAGACCAGTCGTTTCTCGTCTAAGAGTTCCAGTTGCGCTAGGCGATTCACTCGCTCATTGATTGACAAGTCCTTGTCAAGCTGGATTCTTAGCGGGGAACGAGATCTCGTATGGTACTACTGCCTCCATCCTGTAGGTGAGGGAGAACGGTGTCTGCCCAGTAGGTACGTATTGAAGTGCGGTAGGCCCACAGAGCTTCTATAAGCTTTTCTGGCCAGTCCGAGAATCTGTTAGTGTCACACGCTTCTTAACAATTTTAATAAAGGTGTTATTAGTGGCTTCTACCTGGCCATTGCCTTGCGGAAATATGGAGATGAATGATGCAATGCAATTTATACCTGTTGCAGAGGTCACGCAGCTCGTGAGATATGAACTGGGGCCCGTTGTCGGTGCTGATGGTGTTTGGGATAGCAAACCTGGTGATGATATTTTTCATGATGAATCTGCACACGGTTGTTGCCTTGACTTCCGCATATGCTTCGGCTTCTGCCCACTTGGTGAGTACTCTATTGTGGTAAGGATATATGATTTGACCTTGCTCGGGAGTTGGGGTCGCCAAGGGGGCCAATGATGTCGAAAGCCACATAGCGAAGGCCACGGGGGAGGATATCGTGGAGCGAGGAGGATGGAGAATGAATTTTGTCGGCATGTAGTTGACACTTGACACATCGACGGACAAATATGGAACAATCCTCTTCTAGAGTAGGCCAAAAGAAACCTTGCCTAAGGATCTTCTTGGCTAGCATTTGACTATTCACATAGCCTCCACAAATGCCTGAATGGGCCTCTTCAACAACCTTTACAGCTTCTTCTTCATCCAGGCATCTAAGCAAAATTCCAGAAAAACCCCTTCTATAGACTCATTTCCAACCAATGTACTTTTGGGATAATCTCCTTATTGCTCTCTTCTCATCGGCTGTGGCCTCCTCAAGATACGACTGGTTTCTGCAATACCTAGCTATCTCATAATACCATGGCTTTTCATCATCCTCCATTTCTTCCTCCAGTTCTATCAACATGATCTCGATTTTACTTCTCCTTTTTGCGTTCTTTAGCACTTTTTCCTTAACCCAGAGAAAGTTAGGATCTAGAATGACAGGAACATGACGGCGCTCGATCTGAATACTGTCATGATCCCCAGGATAGCACATATTGCATGTTGCGCCAACTATGGTGAGGCATCGGCTAGGAGATTCTTATGACAAGGACATGGAAAAAACTAGCTTGGAGAATAGCTTGGCATAAGCTGAGGCGAGTTCTTGATAGGTCTTGAGTTTCAGATCACGAGTGACATATTTGGTGAGCACTTGGCGCAAAACCAGCTGACTATCACCTACGATTCGCAAGTGGTGACACCATAGAAATGGAGAGCTCCACACCAGCCAACAATGCTTCATATTCGGCGATGTTATTGGTGTCAGGAAAATCCAGTTTATGAGCTCGTGGAATGGTGACACCCTCCGGTGATAGCAGAGCAATCCCGATGCCCTTCCCGTGAGAATTCCGAGCTCCATCAAAATATAATGTCCACATAGGATCAGATTGGCTAAGGGACATCAATTCTTCATCTGGAAACTCTGAAGGACTGGATCGAATCGGGGAATAGGGTGATGGCGAGATGCTCCGCTATGGCATAGCCTTTAATCAATTTCTGCTGAATATGGTGATCTCAAACTGAAGAGAAAGCTTTGCCATCGCGCTAGCCTATCAGTTAGAACAGATTTTTCAAGGAGAAACTTGATAGGATTCATTCGGGCAATGAGATGGACTTCGTGAGCAAGAAAGTAGTGCTTCAGTTTCTGCACTACCCACACGAGCACGGCACAGGTTTTCTCCATTGCGGAGTACCTTTGCTCGCTGGGGTTGAGAAGCTTAGATAGGTAGTATGCTGCCCTTTCCTTGCCTTCTTCGTCAACTTGCGCGAGGACAGCTCCTACCGAATCTTCCAGGATGGATACATAAAGAATAAGAGGTTTACCTGGAGTCGGAGGCCTTAAGACAGGGGGATTAGCCAAATAATCCTTAAGTCCGTCAAAATCCACCTGACACTCTCATCCCAACGAAATTCGACTCCCGGCTTGGTGAGGTCGTAGAAGGGTCTACACCTCTGCGAGTGTTGGGTGACAAACGGCGAATAAACTGCAGCCTCCCGATTAACCCTCGAACTTCCTTCAAATTTTTAGGAGGAGGCATTTCTCTTATTGCATTTGCCTTGTTGGGATCAATTTCTATGCCCCTCTTGCTCACGATGAAACCTAGGAGCTTACCCGACGAAACACCAAATACACCTTTTTGGGGTTCATCTTCAATTGGTATTCCTTGCTCTCTGCAAGACTCTTTCAGAACCCCGAGATGTTCAATGATGTCTAAGATTTTACCACCAGGTCATCCACATAAACCTCGATAAAAATATGGATCATATCATGAAAATAGCCATCATAGCCCTTTGGTAAGTGGCTCCAGCATTCTTGAGTCCAAACGGCATGACCACATAACAATAAGTTCCCTAAGTTGTAGTGAACGAAGTCTTCTCCTGGTCTTCCTCAGCCAACTTAATCTGATTGTATCCTGAGAAACCATCCATGAAGGAGAGGGTTTCATATCCAGCCGTATTGTCAATGAGCACATCTAGGGAAGCAGCGGGAAATCATCCTTAGGACACGCGCGGTTGAGGTCCTGAAAATCGATACAATTCTAACCTTTCCATCCTTCTTCATAACTGGGACGATGTTTGCCACCCAATTTGGATAGAGTACAACTCTAATGAACCTGGCTTTGTGGAGCTTGTCGACTTCATCCTTCATTTTCAAAGCCATTTGGGGTGGAAACGCCTCAATCGCTGCTTAACCGCAATGGACCCCGGCTTAAGGGTAAGACGATGCTCAACTAGCGTGGAGTCCACCCAAGCATATCTTCATAGCTCCATGCAAAACGCGTCCTTAAACTCCTTGAGAACCTCAATAATTGCCTCCTCTTCTACTGATGATAAATTACTGCTTATGAGAGATCCTAGGTTCTTCCTCGTTCCCAGATTGATTTCTTTGGTGATTTCCTCTACGGCGACTGACCGTTCATCAAATCATTTTACTCCACTTGCGACCTCGTTAGCCTCATCCTCAAGCTCCTCATCACCTTCTTCAGTTGGGTCGTCGTCATCCATGATCTCATAGACTCCAAACCCATCATCTATAAAGCATGCTGATTGCTCACATTCGAGATCCGACAACTGCAAAGGCTCCTCTACAAATTCTTGAACTGCTAAGCATGCCCTGCATCTACGGGCTAGATCCGCTAGGAAGCGGTGCAGATCCTCCTACCCTTGGACTTCTTTTCTAACACTACCCCTAATTGGTCACTACCTTTACCTAGACTGGAGCTACAGCTACTGAATCTACAAGCGAAGGAAAAGCAGTAAATGCTGGATCCGCGAGGGGGAGGATGGAGAAAGATTTAAAGGAGGAAAAGCAGTAACAACCGAGTCCCGCGTGGGGGAATTAGGAAAAGCAGGATCCCACGATGGGGAAAATGAAGAAAAAAAAGTAGTAACATCCCCCTGCGAGGGGGGAGGATTATTGAAAACAGCAATGCCCCCTACGCGAAAGGGGGCGGAAGGTTGGTGAAAGGACCTAAGAAGGGTTGCCCGCCGGCTAAGGCACACTCAGGGCGAGGAAAGAAGTTTCCTCAAATGAGATGATGGGATCGGCCATTGCGAAGCTACGGCCTTGGAGGCCCCCTCTTGCTAGCGTGTGCGAAAGGAGGGAATGAAGCGGGAGTGCCGGGGCTCAAAGATCGAGGATAGCGATTGAAGGCAAGCTTCTGTCCTGGGGATGCAGTGAGAGTTGTTCGACTGCAAGGAGACAATGGTTTTCAAAGAGAGAGGAAGAAAGGGGCTATGGTGGGCGCAGGCCCATGAGAAGGGAAGGACGCATTGCTTGGGGAAAGAGGGGGGAGTGTCAAGTAGTCTGTCCGGAGGGCGTGGGGAGGCAAGACTGCTAGACGAGAAAAGTTCGAGTTTGGAGGAATGGGAATCACTTTTGAGGGAGGGGGAGGATTGCAGTGAGAAAGAGGGGGAAGATCACAGTGAGGCCGAGTGGAGAGGATGAGGCGAGATTGCCAGCTGAGAAAGTTTATCTGGGAGCAGGTTTCAAGAGAAGAAGAATTACGTGAAGAGGAGGGGTGGCGAGTGTCTGCTTGGGAGGGCGCCGAGAAATTGCCAGGTAGGGCACTGCACCCGGGAATGCTTATAAGGAAGGAGAGGACCACGCAGTGGCTTGCAGGAGGGAGGGTGCAATGCTTGGAGAGAGGGGAAAGTGAGTGCATTGCCCAGGAGAGAGAGGGACACAAGTGCGATGCCTGGAGGAGAAAATGTGGACGCGTTTTCCGAAGAATTTGGAAGAGTGAGCACGGTGCCCAGGACTGAGGTTGACATGGGCGCGATGCCCGAAATGAGACTAAAATGGGCGCAATGCCCAGACTTGAACCTGAAACGGGCGCAGTGCCCGTGGTTGGATTTGGAGTGGGCCTGTTGCCCGAATTTGGAGTTGGAAAGGAGTTGGGAACGGGCACGATGCCCGAGGAGGATGGACTTGCCCTGAGCCTAGTTGCGGCCGCAGTTGCTTCTTCGGCTTGCATGCCTTGTTCCGTATCTGGTTGTTGCTCATCCTCCTCTAGTGCGAAGAGTTGGTCGAGAGAAGCTGCCACATTGCTCATATCGAACCATTTGCTCCATTCTGGATCTGACTCAACTTTCTGATACTCTTAGCTGGCCTGTGATTAGCTGTATCCCAGTATATGGCCGAAGATGAATGACAACTGGATCCGACAATGACAGTTGATGCTTGCTCACCTCCCGCTGTAGTGGTCCTTTCCTAAAATGTTCATATAGTAGCCAAGTGAGGGGTTCTTCAAGTTTTTTCCTGTTCTTGCCTAGTTTGTAACCCAACCCTGCCTTGGGTCTTATCTTGTAGTCCTTTACTATCTCTGTTCTGCCTTGCAGTTGTGCTCCCAACCCCTTACCTGGCTGGTATCCCATCTGTTTATAATATGCCATCCCTTTTCAGTAATGATTTTGCTCCTTCTGGTAGCATTGACAGACGGATTATTCAGGCCCGGGTACTTGCTTGGCACGCCCAGTATTGACATTAAGGGCTGATTGCTGGGCCAAATGGAAGGGATCGAGTTGTCTATCATGGCATCCACTTCTGCGATTGCGGGCTTGCTGGCCACCTTGACGATTCACCCCCTGTATGGAACTTTAAGGCATTGGTGGACGGTAGAGATAACTGCGCCGAGGGCCTGAGTGAATGTCCTGCCCAGAATCATGCGATAACTCGGATCCAAACCAAATGTGGAAGTCTATTTCAGTGATAGATGGACCCAGCCCAATTTTCAATGTGACGACCCCTTTGGACGACCTACTAGTGTTGTCGTAGGCCATGACAGTGATGGCAGCAGGAAGGATTGACTGTGCCATTACCCCGCAGAGTTCCATCGTGTCAGAGGACACGACATTGATTGATGCCCCCGAGTCGACCAGACACCGAGATACGCGGATCCCGTTGATGCTGACCATGAGCATATAGCATATCGCTGAAACTTGACCGGCGCTAATTCTTCTTTATGAACATAATGGCGGGTGCGGGCTTGTGGGTGTTAATATAGCACTAATCTGGTTTACTGGCAAGTCCTCGTTCACCATTACTTTCTGTAAATATTGCATGAGGGCTTCTTGATGGACCACCGACCTCTTAATCAATTCCAGAATGGAGATTCTAGTCGGGGTCTTATCTAAATGATTCAACAAATCATATGCGTCCCTGGGACGTACTCCTCTGGTTGGACCTCTTCTTCTTCTTGGGTGCCAAGGTCTGCTCTTGCTGCTGGGGAAACCCCTGTTGAACATTCGCCCACTCTGGAGCACCATTGTTGCCTCAAGGGTATTTCCCGTATTGTTGTTGGAACCACCGATTGAGTAGAAGAGGAAGGGAGGAGGTTGAGGGTTGGTCGGAAAACATCTGGTGCGGCAATTGGATAGTCGCTGCACCGGAGGGTTGAGTGGGGTACGAAGAAAGTGGGCTCGATGATTGGGGTTAATGAAGGGTACGGTTGATGGCGTGCGAGAAGAGGTGGGTTGGGCGATAGTGGTTTTGGGACTGTGGTAGAATGGGATGTAGATTGGTTGCGGTGGTGTGGTGAAAGGGTTGCCCAGAAGGGGGCTTGTATGTTGGCGGATGGAGGCGCCGTAGGGGTTGGACTTGCGGGTGAGCGTTGAGTAGATGGTTTGTCTAGATGGCGTGGTGTGCTGGTAGGGATGCGTAGGAAGGACGGTAGTGGATTATCGGGAGTAGGTGTACAGATGAAGGGCGGCAGGGTGAAGGATGACTGGGAAGGTGGGGTGGATGCAGAGACTACTTCCGTCGGCCGATTGGAAACTTCATGTTGGGGAGATATTCTAAAGGCATTAACTTGATGATTCGTAGTATGGTGCTCTGGGTAGGGGTTCTGGAATGCCCATACTAGGCTGCTGTTGGGCTGGGTTGCTGCTGCTGCGACTATTGTTGTTGTGGTTCCTGCCTAGCCGTCCTTCGTGCTTTCATTTCTGCAATGAACTTCTTCATTTCTGCCCAGTCAATGCCTCCACTATCATTCAGATATAGATGTAGTCTTTGAAGTGGAAGCATGCTTCCAGGGTGTGGTCTGGCCTCGGTGGAACTCACAATACCGCGAGTGTCAATATTGGGCGGCCATTGCAGCCTTTCCTAGGCAAAGTGAGTGCGCCAGCGGCCATTAGGGCGTTAAAGATATCTGGTAGGGTTTCTGGTAATGGGGGGGGGGGGTATTGAGTCCTTCTTGGGGCAGGGGTTGTCGGGTGGTTGAGGTTCATAGTTTCCTGGAGGAGGACCTGATGTATGGGGAGGTGCTGGAGGGGGTTGTTGGGGGTTGTATGGGGTGGAGCGGGCTGCCGTATTGAGGCTGCAGAGGCTGTTGGTATTGTGGCTGCAGAGGTTGTGATGGTACGTGGAGGTTTTGATACTGTGGCCGCTGAGGTTGCTGGTAATATGAAGGTGTTGAGGTTGTTGAGGCTGCTGAGGCTGCTGAGGTAGCTGAGGTGGCGTTCTGAACAATGGTGGGTTGTTGGTTCTTGGAGTGGGTTGTTGGGGTGGTGAGGTCGGGTGTTGGCGTTGGGTCGGTAGGTGGAAAGATTGGGGCTGCCCATTGCACTCACTTGCTCAATATGAATGACACCTCTGTCGTGGGACCCGCCAACCGGAGCACCACTGGTTTTCTTGAAGGCCCGAGTTTTGGACTCGAACATGGACATAATAGGGGAGTCCTTCAGCTGTGTCTGAATATATCGTGCCCTTTCATACAGTTCCTCCATTGTCGTACTTGTTCATGGCCAAGATATGTTTGAATTGTGGCATGGCATTTGCTGTGATCATTTTAACTTGCTCGGCTTCAGATAGCGGTCCCTTAGTCTTCGGCCAGTGCCCTCCATATATCACAAAATGTGCAAATTCTTTGTCGTCCTTATCTTTTCAGCCACTAGATCGGTAATTGATAGTGCCAGACCAACTCTGTCTCTGTACCTCTGCAAGAATTCCTCTGCATGTTCTCGAAATCCTCAGCGTCTGTGGGTTCTAATGAATGAACCACTCAAGGAGCCGTCCAAGGATCGTCGGAATAGGAAGCAAGGGCCCGATTATCACTTTGCCAAAAGGAAGATTCGTACATGAATTCTTTTAGATGCCAATGGATTTCCGGTGCCATTGTAGCGGCGGTAAATCGGCATCTCAGAGGGAGAAGGTGAAAGACTGGCATGGAAAGGAGCGTCAGTTCGAAGGAGTCTTTTGGGTGGGACACCCTTTTGAAATCTTGTTCGAGCTTACTCACCTTCGCTAAGAGGGCTTGGGCGAGTTGATCAACAGAAGATTTGGGAGGTGCCCCCGGAGGAAAGTGGTGGGGGGCATCTACTTGAACAGGATAGTGTGTAGATGGATACCAGTCGGTAGGGAACATGAGCCGGGACCCGGGGTTGGTGAACGGGCCTTGCCGCGTCGGTGCTTGGCCGAATATAAGGAAGAGGATGCCTCTCACGGGACTGTGGGGGCGGGACTGGATGATGAATGGGCCCGCGAGGGGAGAGGAGAAGCTCGGGCCGTCGGGTCCGAGCGGATGAGTCTGGACACCTACATTCGGGTGGGAGAGATGGACATGATCAACAACAGACTTGCCTTTGAGGGCATCCTGGACCTCCTAAGCTGAGAGGCTTGGAGGCTCTTTGGGATATCTATGATTTGGGATATATCAAATGGGGAGGAGGTGTTCCAGCGTCATGCCTGTCGAGACGTGGGGAGGCTGGACATCCATCGCGTTGACATGCGGACTAGACGGATCGGCATATAAGCCTTATTCTGAATTTGGGGAAGTTGCTGGCCGGATCATACAACTCATCATACATATTCTCTAACTCATACCATCGTTCTCGGTCATTGAGAGGGATCGGCCGGAACGTAGCTGCATGCGAAATTCTAAAGACGCACAGTGTAATTTAACAAGCAACTAACAGACAACTACTCAAACGAGTTTGAGAGAAGGAGTTAATGACTTTTAAACCACAAACTTGAAAAATGATTACGTCCACTAAATATTCAATATGTCTTAATGGATTTTAATGACAGTGTCTCTCCAAAGTAGGTGTGAACCTAAAGTAGGTGAGATGACAACTTCAATTTTTTTCTAAACAACTCCCTTGCACGCAATAGGTTTTTAAACTTGGGTCAACAGAGTGGTACAAACGGCTCGGTCCGCCGTGAGGGAATCCACAGGTACGGAGACTTACAGGGTCCCGATGAGAATTCTCTAGCCTAATGAGACGGAATGCCCAATAGGGAGATAGCCCTCACCGAGAAGGTGTGTGGATCCTAGGGGAGGAGAGAAGGAGGTCTCTCAGCCAAAATGCCCTGCAGATGCCAAAACAATACAAAGATACACAGATGGCAGGAAGACTGGTGCTCTGTGACAGACTGAATCGCGTCCAGTACAGTGGCGGATTCAATAAAGGCGTCCGTTCTGTTGACCGTGGATCTGACAAATCTGGAAGTTGTAAGAGCCGAGGTAACTCCCTCGGCTACTCTGTCACGAAAGCGTCCGATCAGGCCGCCGCGCAAACAAGGAACAGAAAAGGCGTCTGCTGCCTAGACGCGAATCAAACATGCAATCCGAGGACAAAAAAAACAGCAGAACCTGACAGATATGCTTTCCACAATTTTTATGTGAGGAAGGAAATTTCACATGGAGAATGCTTTCTCAGGTAAAATAAGTACACGGGGAGGGGATCATGGTGTATTTTTTGAATTTCTTTTTTTTTAATCCACAGATTTCATGTAGGAAGTGTAGCGAAAGAAATAAGAAAAAATACGACTATGAAGTGGTAATGGCGATGGGATCCCAAATGGCACCACGTGGGGTGCGGAAAGGGAAGATTGTACCACGTGGGTTACGAAGGAGGGGCACACGTGGGCACCGAAGAGGTAACCGGGATCAAAAGAAGAAAGGTCCCATCGCGATCGCCAAGTTGTAGATGGCGTTTTTCCCCGACATCTCCGGAGAACACTCGTCCCACGACGGGAAATAAGGGATTTTTAAAAGGAAATTAGAAGTGGAAAAGAGTGGAAACAAGACTGATGGCGTAAAGAAAAAATACAAAACAAAGGAAGGGGTGCATGCGTGTGTGCACGAGAAAGTGTCGCGATCGCCAGGTGCACGTAGGCACCGGATGTGACGGGCAGAAAGGAAATGACGCAGTGTACTTACCTTCACCCGAAAAAGCGCGGGAATGTGCGGTGGATTCTCCTTCCTCCGTACGCCGGCCGCCGACGAAGAAGATTCGTGCCGGTTACCTCGCAAAAGGGAAAACAACAAGGACAAGTAAAAGGGAGGTTAGACTATGAAGTGCGGTAATGTTTGCGGATTAAAGTGTGGAAAAACATATAAATGAAAGTAACACCCTGATGGAGGTAGTGTTAAACCCCTAGGGAGTAGGTGATGAAAGAAATGCCATGTGTGTGTGTGAAAATGTGCAATGCATGCGCTAACTAACACACAAAAAAGGAAGAAAAGAAGGAAAATGAATCAAAGAAGAGGGAGAGGCGGAGTGGCGGCGTAGCCGATGGCGAGGTGACGCGGATGGAGGTGACGTCGGTGTGGCTCCCCCTCCGCTCCCTGACACTCATGGAGCTCCGGCTCGCGAAGGAGACGACGTAAAGGCGACGTGTGCGTAGCGTGCCGCTCCGGAACACCAGCTTTCGAGCCGATGAAATCCCGCCTTAGAAGTTGGAGAGTTGAGTCCGGAGGTCGGGGTGGGAATTTGACAGGGCTTTGTCGTTGTTCCGATCTCTCTCTCATGAGATCTCTCGGGTCTGTATTTATAGCTAAAACGCGTCCCAATCCAGAGGCCGCCTATTACAACTTAAAGGTGTCCGCCTGACAGGCCGCGTTTCATAAAATCACTTGATTTGCGCGCGATTAGACATTTTCATGATGATGTAGCTGTAAGCTAGGTTCTGAATCGCGTCGGGTTGCTGGCTACGTTTTCTTAGGTAAATGAATCTTTGATGAATCTGATCTTTGATTGATATTTATAAAACGCGGCGAGCCGCCCAAACATTTTTCAACAGACATCATGATTGCTGACATGGCGTCCATTTAATGGAGCTGACAGGGCGCGGGCAGAATCTTTGACCTTAAACGCGGCGGGGCGGCTTGACGCGCATTAAGCGCGTCCACCATTCCGGCCGCGGATCACCGCTTTAAATGGGCGTCCTCTGCCTTGCCGCAAATAGATGAAGCTCGACAGACCCTCGACAAGCAAAAGCTCTCAAATCCTTAAAAAATTTAGAAAGATAGGAAAATCACTCACGAGGTTAATGGAGAAGAGCCACTTCGAGGCGTCATGGGTATACCGGAATTTGCTCGATGTGTTGCCAAATTGGCGTGTCTACAAGTTGCACACGATCTCTTTCTGAAAGTCATGGGGTTTCTGATAGTGGTAGATATTTCTGACAGATAGCCCATAGCTTGTATCTATCACTTTAATTTCTTGACCATCTGACGAACACTTATCTCCTGTAAGTGGAAGGGATAACAAAATATATCTAAATCTTTTACAGATCTCAAAAAGGATATTTCACAAATGATTAATTTGAATAATTTTTTGCGCCAAAAAGGTAATTCAATTTTATATAAACTGAAGGAAACATGATTTATAGGACTTAAGGAAACTATCTTTATGTAAAAGATGGTAACGACTCTCTTTATACCGGTCCGATTATACCAATCCACATTGATACAAAGTGCGCCGTCACAGTGGGACATTTACCCAACATAACACAATAGGTCGAGATGTACATAAATAACAAAGGAAGTACAATAGAAATATAAGACATTCTTATTCCATCATCGTTCACATATTCCACAATCTATATAGCAACAATGTAAATAACAAATGTCCACAATTATACAAGTCCATATGAATAACATTGTTCACATACTAGCAATAAAAAGGTATCTAAGCAGTAAATCTCCACAAGTGCAGCTACTCCTCTCGCTCAGAGTTGCTCCTCACTATGTCCTCCTCTAGCACGGGGACACCTGTCTCACCTGTATGTTAAAGCAAGTATGAGTCTTCCAGAAAGACCCAGCAAGCAACCTAAGGGCACATTCCTTATACATATCACATACATGCTTTCTTTTAAATATGAGAGAAATATATGTCACATGATTAGGTCAAATATGCAAATACACATAAATAACCTATACATGCTTTCTACACATGATAATTAACTTGATTCATGGTGCCAATATCATTTATATCATTCATATTTCCAAACCAAATAGATCATGGAAATTAGCGCAAGATAACTAACAATCCTAACATGATGTCTAACATTTTTCACATGCTTTTATAACATATATTCACACCTTTTACTTGCTGTTTTAACATAAACATATCACATTCACATGGTTTCACATCTTTTCACATGATAACACATTTACACAACATTATCACATGATCACATTTCACATGTATACACTTTTCACACTTTTACACTTTAATTGTCGTGACACATAGTCCGAACCACCATAAAGAAGGACACACATTCACATAACACATACCCGTCACCTCGGCAATATAGTGACAAATCTTGGTAACTGCGTAGAATTGGAGAAGCCCTCTCCACCCTAACCATTGGTACTTGTCCACCTCTAGGATTTCATCCTAATGCCCACAGGATATCACATACACAATGAGCCTTCTCATTGAGACTTTTCTATAGTACGGCTCCACAGCCTTCTATGGTAGCAGTGTCAATCTCGGCACATATTACACATTATCTCACTTAATCACATAATTAACATTATTAACATGCACTATTTAGTCCATTCACATGCACTTTATTAATCATACATACTTCAGGTTACAAAACCCAACATGAATGTTTCACAGTGTCAAATCATTCAAATAATACCTAAATGTGCTGCTAATCACTGGAATTACACTATTTAAATCAAACATGCTTATCATGGCTTAAATACTTTTTATAATGCAAATAGTACCTATGGATATCAAAATAGTATCAAAATTTAACCACAGACTCTATACATGTAATATGTCATATGACCAATTTTCCAAAATTTGAAATAGTAGAACTATTTTTAAACAAATACAGATTTCATGTAATTCAGTAAAATATTCACTTAACATGGTAGACAGTAAAACAATCGATGTTCATAGGTTTAAAACATGAAACCAGTAACCCTAAGACCATGAAAATTCTCTGTAACCATAACATACAGTGAACTATTTGTTCAGAATTAAATACTGTTAACACATACATATTTCACCATAACAAAATTATATTAAATAAAATCATGCTCAGAAATTCGACAGAAACTCTTGATCTGACCTAAAGACCATACTTGACCAACCATAATTTTTACAGTATGTACAGACATCTAGAAGTTCAAAAATCACAGCACAGAGATCAAGATCATAATTCTATAAATACAGAAGAACTTGGCGGCAAGGGCCTTGCCGTCAACATGGGTTAATGACACAATATGTTGCCGTTAACTCAGGAACTTGGCGGCAACAAGGTTGCCATCAATCTCCTGTCTGTAGAAAGTGCAGACCGAACTCCATAAAAAGAGAGAATTGGGGGTTCCAGGACAAAAATAAAATTTGTAAAAATACCTACAACCTAGGGGACATGTCTAGGATGATACCCCTCAGCTACGTGCCTGGAATAAAATCTCTAAAGGTTGAATTTGGCGATGAAGCCCTCCTCGGCCAAGCTAAGAAGGTGTATCTTCCAACTCCAAATCCATTCATCCTGCTTGTGCAGATGGTTCTCCGGAGTCGGGGAAGCTTCTTCACCACCAAGAGTACCTTCCAATCGAAGAAGATCACCGGAACAACCTCATAAACGTCAGATCAAGCCACGCAAAGCTCTGACTTTCTCTCAAACAAACCTAGTTTTTCCTCTCAACCAAAGGACCTAACGTAGCCGAAATCTCTAAGTTTATAGGGTTAAGAGTCGGGGTGCACCTAGAATTAGGATTCCTAACCGTTGGGATTTGGTTCCTAATTAGATCCCGGAGAAAACGCAGCCATTTCAGATCTGGAATCCCAAAAGCAGTCGGAGAAGTAAACGGCCACTTTGCTGTCGTTAACAGGAAGTAGACGTCAATCGATCTGGACGTCTATATCCTCTGGCCATGCAGTCAACTACACACATGTTGCTGTCAACCTGATGTTAACGTCAAGTGATGTTGACGTTAACAGAGATTCGGGCAGAACTTAAATACATCAGGCAAGAACACATGCACAAAAATAAATAAATATACTATGTACAGAAAATAAGTAAATACCACATGCACAGAATTAAATAAACATAATATGAATGGAATTCGAGGGCCTTACAAAAGATATTTCAATGTAAAAACTCATGTAATGATTAAGTTGAGTTGTGCTCACTGATAGAAACATAAAAGATCATCTAAGTACTTTGTCTTTCAGATGCAATCAATGTTTTATATAGGTAATCGATGTTTGAGTGTAATCGATGTTTGGATGTAGTCCATGTTGAAATGAAGTCGATGTTAAACATAATCCATGTATAAGTGTAATCGATGTTGAGGCATAATCGATGTGGAGTGAAATCGATGTTCTAGATGAAATCATTGTTGAACTGAAATCGATGTTTGAATAAAGTCGATGTTTGAGTGATATGGATATTCTAGATGAAATCGTTGTTGAATGGAGTCGATGTTTGAATAAAATCGATGTTCAAGATGAAATCGATGTTGAATAGAGTCGATGTTTGAATGAAATCGATGTTCAAGATGAAATCGTTGTTGAATGGAGTCGATGTTCAAGATAAAATTGATGTTTGAATGAAATTGATGTTCTAATGAAATCAATGTTCAACTGAAGTCGATGTTTGAATGAAATTGATGTTGTGAGTGAAATTGATGTTCTAATGAAATCGATGTTTGACAGAATTGATGATGATGTTCAAACAGTAATCATTGTGAGCTTACAACAGTAGTCGATGTGGACTTAGAAAAGATCTGAGGAAACCAGTAGCTATCGACAAGCAGGTTGCATCTATCAACAGCCCGCCCCTGAATCAGAAATACAGTTTGGAAGACACATATGCTGCATTACTTGTCGACAGCCGATGAGCATCTGTCGACAGCCGCTGTTCAAAATAGTGTGATATGCAGTGGACTTTAGAGAAATTTTGATGTGTGATACTTAGGTTTTGTGTAGCATGAACTTGGTAGAAATTGTTTGTATACATAAGAGCCTTTTAAATTATTATTTTCGAAAATGGAAAGGTGAAGATATTTAAAAGTTTTGTCATAGAAAAAATATCATAATTAATTGTTTAGCAAAATAGATAGGAATAGTTTTCAAACATTCTCCCCCTTTTTGTTAATGGCAAAAACTTTTAAATGGACGGTGAAAAATAAATTTGATTTTGCATAACAGTCATCTCTGTCTTATTTGTTTCTTATTTTCTTTCTCCCAAAAACTGGTTAATGCAAAATCAATACTTTTTATTTTCTTTCTCCCCCTTTGTGACATTAACAGAATGGTCAAGATAGACAGGAAATGTGGAGAAACAAGCTATATAGATTGTTGTAAAGTTTACATCATGGAGTAAAGGTGAAGCTAGGGAGATAAATAGAAAGAAGGAGGAATAGGTGAGGGGAGGAGGAGGAGGTTGTTCAGTAACTGGTGGAGGTGTAGGATTAGAAGCAGGAGGAGGAGTTTGATCAGTGGGAGGAGAAGTAATAGTCAAGGGTTGAGAAATACTGCCTCATTATTAACTAAACCACATCATTCAGATTCTTGCTAGTCTCCCCCTGAGACCTAGGCTGGGTCTCAACATGTGGTGATGATGGAGTGGAGGATCCTCTTTTCTGCTGTGAACTCGAGAAGCAGGAGGAAGACGACAGGAGAATCAGAGAAGATTCAAAGGGGTGATTTGGAATAGGAGATGAAAGGGTCTTAATAAAGAAAGGGAATGTAAGTGAATAAATGAATTATAATTAATTACCCTTAAATAAAATCTTAAATGAAATTTAATATCACTTTTTTAAAATAAACAAATACTCCTACTTCTAAAGAGGCGAAGTCTCAGGACTTAGAGAATTTTACAATGAAAGAAGCATGCAGTGCAGTGCAATGTTAATCAGGATTGCACATACCTATTTCTCTTCTTATAGATGTAAATCTATCTTCAAGAAAGGTTTAGTGAAGATACCTACTAATTGATTGTCTGTAGATACAAATTTAAGTGAAATATCTCAATTACTTATATGGTCCCTGATGAAATGATGTCTGACCTCAATGTGCTGGTTCTTGAATGTGGATTGGATTCTTGGTCAGGTTGATTGCGCTTGTGTTGTCACCAGCATTGGAATTTTCTGAAGTGTATAACCATAGTCTTCAAGTTGATGCCTAATCCACAGTAGTTGAGTGCAGCAGCTTCTAGCTGCAATATATTCTGCTTCTGTTGTGGACAAGGCTACTGAGTTTTGCTTTCTGGAAGACCAGGAAATAAGCATCCTGCAAGAATTGACAAGTACTAGTGGTGCTTTTTCTATCTAATTTGCATCCAGCATAGTCAGCATCACAATATCCAGCAAATTAAATTTAGAACATATGGGATACCATAAACCTAATTTACTTGTATTTATAAGATATCCAAAAATTCTTTAATAGCATTGACATGTGATTCTTTCAGATTAGTTTGAAATCTAGCGCATAAACATGTTAGGAACGGATGGTGGAAGGATCAGATCTAGAAGGGGGGGTTGAATAGATCTAATGCCAATAACGCGGAAGCTAAGCAATAAAAATTACTTCTAATCGAGATCAAATCACCCAAATAAATTACTGATCTGAAGTATGATTGGGTGTGTGAGCAATCAATTAGTAGTGTGAACGAAATCCTATGCATGCATCTAGCGAGATACAAAGGCAAACCACAATTCAAACCAATGCACAGAGGATTTTTAGGTGGTTCGGAAATCACCTCCAGTGACTCCTACGTCCACCCCTCACACAGTGAGGCCACACTACTCAAAAACCTTGAGTACAACTCACACAGGAGCACGACGACTCCAAACACCCTTGAGCACGACGACTCAAGAAACACCTGGAGCACGACGACTCCAAACTGAGCACGATGGCTCAAACAACAACCGGAGTACGACGACTCCAAATTGAGCACGATGGCTCAAACCACACAGTGAGTGCGACGACTCACAAACCTGAGCTCGACGGCTCAGAGTACAAAAGCTAGATCAAACACAAAAGAGATCAGATCCTCTAGCAATGATCTGATTCAAGACAGTTTCGTACAGAACTTCATGCACAAATCTCATTGACGAACTAAGGAAGAACGAACTCAGAAATAAAGCAAATAGATGTAGAAAGAGTGTTCTTCGATGAAGAGGCCTTGCAGACGCTTCATTGAGGAGCCTTGATGGAAATCGATGGAGATTCTCCTCAATTGGCGATGCTCTGCTTTATGGCATCTGAAATGCCAGAGATCCTTCTTCTCCTGTGCCTCTTCAGTTGGATCTGCTCCCTTGCCTTGCACAGCATTCTTCTCTCCAGGGATTCCCCTTGATTCCCTTGTCCTTCCTTTTGAAAGGATGGCTTGAAGCTTCTGGAGATGGAGACAGATCTGGAAAGCCCCTTTCAGCCGCCAAAAAGGTTCTTCAGGAAGTGTATGGGCTCTCTTGCCTTGGGGTACAAGGAACATGGGTATTTATAGCCCCATATGTCCATAAAGTGCTTTGGGGTGAATGGGCATGGAACCCTAGGTCAAATCCCCTAAATCCAAGCAGCCACGTGTATAGAGAAATTCACGATTTTGACTTTCAGCCGGAGTGTGTCGACCTACCCTGATCTAGTGTCGACCTGCTGTCCCATTTCTGCAAACTGGTCTGCTGGAAACTGGGTCTAGTGTCGACCTGCCCTGAGCTAGTGTCGACCTGCCCTTCTGGAATCTGGGACTAGTGTCGACCTGCTTTGAGCTAGTGTCGACCTGCCCTTCTGGAATCTGGGACTAGTGTCGACCTGCTTTGAGCTAGTGTCGACCTGCTGTCCCAGTCTGGCAACTGGGTCTTCTGGAATCTGGGACTAGTGTCGACCTGCTTTGAGCTAGTATCGACCTGCCCTTCTGGAATCTGGGACTAGTGTCGACCTGCTTTGAGCTAGTGTCGACCTGCTGTCCCAGTCTGGCAACTGGGTCTTCTGGAATCTGGGACTAGTGTCGACCTGCTTTGATCTAGTGTCGACACTACCAAGACAAAAGTGTGTGAACCTGAATATTTAACACATATACCATTAGTACAAGATATTATCATTAAAATATGAGATATTAAACATCAAAAACATGTTGTTTAAGCATTATTGTGATATGTATAAAATGTATAACATGTTCAACATATCATCATCAAATCACAACATGTCACAATATCTCATCATTAAAATCACAATATGTCATCATCAATATCACAGTATGTCATCATCAAAATCAAGGTATGAGTGATGTTCATTGGATATCATTAAATTACAACTTTAGGAAGTTCCAAAACACACTCAACCACACAAAACATACTGTACATTTGTCTGGTCTACTAGCAATAAGATAGAGTAATGACCCAATCATGCCTCTATAGATCTTCTGATCTACTTTCTTGCCAATAGATCACTATCTAACTTAATTCCAGAGCTCATGGGTGTTCCTAAGGGCTTACACTTGTCAAAACCATACTTAGATAATAAATCTGAAATATATTTGGTTTGACAGATGTGAGTACCATCCTTGGTCTACTTGATTTGTAAACCAAGAAAGTAATTAAGCTCACCTATCATGCTCATCTCAAACTCACTTTGCATAAGAATTTCAAAGAATTTACAAAGTGATTCATTAGTAAACCAAAAATAATATCATCAACATATATTTGTACAATCAAGATTCCTTCTAAAAATTTCTTAATAAATAAGGTACTATCTGATAACTGTAAAAATTTTCGTGTTAATTTCATATATATAGTTGATTTTAGACATCTTTTGTCTATAAATAATGTGCATTTTGATTTTAATTTTATTTCATCCATGTATAAGTTTTTTGAGCATATTAGTTAATTTTTTGGGTAGAACAGATAGTTAGATTCTCATTTAACAAGGTCAATGCCTTTTTGATAGTTTGACTAATAAAAGTATTTTTTCTCTTTTTAATCTACATTGTACATAAATAATCTTTGGTAAATATTCTTATAAACATCTTCTAATTCTTGTAAATATTAGTTTGTAAATAAATTAGATTTTAAGTAAATTTTAGTTGAATAAATAACCTTCACCCAATATAATTATGCCACATACCCCTTTCATAAGTCCATTGCACCATCATTTTTTCCTTCACCACCTTCGGTGCATTGCACCATTACCCTTATCTCATCCAACCTAAATAGCCCACGCACTCCACTTAACTTTTTTTTTTTGTCTTTTTTTCTTCCCCACCAGCTCGTGTGAAGCTGCTGGAAGCAGCTGGAAGCAAGGGGAGGCGCAGGGCGGCTGGCTCATGTGTGCTGGCGCGATGGGGAATGCGGATGGTTGGGCATGCGACGCAGGGCGGCAGCTGCTGGTGGTGCGCGGCGGATCAGCGATGAGGAGCTCTGCTGGGAGCTTTGCGGGCGCAAGGCCGTGCGTGGCAGCCGTGCGCAGCAGCTGGGGCGGTTGAAGACGCGTGATGGAGGCGGTGCAGACTAGAGGCTGCTGGGGGGTGCGCGGCTATAGCGGATGCAGAAGCTGGTGCGGCGATGGAGCTGGGAAGCGGATCTGGCAAAGCTTGTGCAGTGCTGGCCGTATGATGGAGAGCTGTGCTGTGTGGCGCATGCGGGATGGAGGTGTGTGCGATGCAGAGGCCGGAGGCGGGAAGAGGAGCTCGCCTTGAAGGTCCGGGCACGTATAAAAGAACCCTAAGATCCTCAGAAGGGGGTTGTTCGGTATTTTTTTGGGGGTTTTTAGGTTCAGTATTTTTTGGTTTTCTTCTTTCTTCTGTAAAGGGATTCTAGGGGCTACTGTGTGAAGAGATCGAGTACTTCTTCTTTGTTACTGGGAGGATTCGACTTTTGTGAGTTGAGGTGAGGAGAGATAGACATTTTTCTTTCTTTTCTGTGAGCGTTTATTTCTTCTGTGTTCCAGAGGGGTTCAGGATTTGAGGAATTTTTCTTCCATTTTTTCTGTAATTTTTTCCTTTCTTCTTCGCTGCTGTTGCTCGGAGTTGAGTTGAAATTTTCTTTTCTGTTGTGGAGGATCTAGTGGCATTTTCCATGTCTTTTGTGTTCCAAAGTTTGATCCAGTGGCGTTTATTTCATTTCTTCTGATTTCTTTCTTCTATGTTTTAGTTCGATCCAGTGGAATTGAGTCTGGGATTTCAGAGGTTAGGTTGGGAGATTGATGGGCGTTTCTTCCTTTCTTTCTGTACTGATGAGATAGATCCAGTGGAATTTAGTTTCCATTTCTTCTGTGTGGATTTTACCATTTCTTCTGTGCTGTTAGAGAGATCAGATTGGAGGGGTTGTGTAACACCCCGAAAATTCAGTAATTGGAAAAATAAAAATAAATCGAAAAAGATAAATTCAATATTTGTGAAATAGTAAAAATACACGTGTCATTATCGTACACACAAAAACCCATTAGAAAATTTCATAAAAACCATAGTTCAACTCTAAATAATGCTCCCTAATGACCCACAGAGAAATTCGTGCAAAGAAAAATCGGATGGTCCAAGTTTAAGGCGTGTTGCGACTGAGTGTCGTAATCAAGGAATAGTCGGGAAGTCCTTATCACACATACTTAGATGAGTCAGAGAATTAAATAAAAATCATAGATGGACTTCAAATAATATCCTCTAATGATTCATCAAGAAATTTGGGTCAATAAAATCAAGAGTTAGTATGACTTATTATCGTAATGAGGAAATAAGTTGGACAACCCATTATCAGGTGTATAAAATGAGATCATAAACTAAATGAGAAATTTATGGTGACTCCAAACAATATGTGGGGATAGTCCATAAAATAAATTGGACCAATGGACAACTTATGACCCATGAACAAATTCAAGTATGAAAATAGTAAATAAATAACTTCCGTATTATCGGAATGATAGAACTTACGTACCACTATCGTACGTGAGAAAACACATCAGAAAATTCCATAAAAATTATAAACCAACCCTAAATATTATCCCTAAGCATTCCACGAAGGGATTCGTGCAACAGAAAAATCTGATTGGCCGAGTATATGTCACACGTGACCAAGTTACCCGAATTAGAAAACTAAGTCGGAAAATTGTTAACACGGAAAAATAACCCAACCATAAATTAAATAAACATGTTGGAGACTTACAACATTATGTATTAATAACCCATTAAAGATTGGGCCAATGGAGCACATTTGGCCCAATGATAAAAATGGGACAAGAAAATACCCAGAAATTCGTGTATGTAATTATGCAATAATTAGGGAGGGCAAATTAGGGTGATTAGTCATGTAAGGTAAGCCAAAACCGAACCCAACCGAAGAGGTGGTTTCCTAAACCTTTGCTACCTTCTTTGGTGAGAGAATCCCAGATTTTTTGGAAAGTAGGAAACAGAATTCGCAGCCCCTTTCCTAGTCCCGTTAGGACTTGTAAATACACTCTAAATCTATAAAAACTCATCCTTAAACTTTTAGGGAATAGTTAGCAAAAATTTGGGTCGTGAGCAGCAGTTTGGAGCGCTGGAGGAGTGGAGAACGGCTGAGGAAAACATGGTCTTCCTCAACCTCACTCTACATCAACCCAGAAATCTGCAGAGAGTTATTAGCATTCAAAGGTAGGTGTTCTCGGGCCAAGATTAAAGAAAACCAACACCATCATGTAGATTTCGAGTCTAGATTCATTTGCACTTGGTTTGACTAATTTTCATGGAGTATAACATTGTGTATTCATAGTTTTCCCTAAGTCACGCACAGTTAGGGCTTTTCCCGTTCTTCTCATTATGCATGTAATTTGACACCGAATTAGACTAAACTTCCTTCATGAAAGTTCTTCTACTATTGTCACGATCATCTTTCATGTTGGACGTTTTATCCAAAAGTCTATCATTAGAGAGTTATAAGCATGGTAAGAGAGTCGCTGCATGATAATGTGATTTCGGGCTACACTTAGCTTTATGTTCTTCATATGTTTTCTTGAGATTAGAGACCGAATTAGATCAAACCCCCAACATCAAAGTTCTCCTAATAGTTGTCCTCATCATATTTCATGTTGAATTTTTTGTCTAAATGTCATTCTTTAGAGAGTTATAAGAGGGTAAGTAATCGCTGCATGGGATGGGTTTTCGGGTTACACTTGACCTATGTGTTTTCTGGGAAGGCCTCTAGTGTCGACACTACTTGATCTAGTGTCCACACTGTCCCAAATTGCCCAGAAGGGTTCCTGGGAAGGCCTCTAGTGTCGACACTACTTGATCTAGTGTCGACACACTGTCCCAAATTGGCCAGAAGGTTTTCTTGGAGGGTCTCTAGTGTCGACACTACTTGATCTAGTGTCGACACCCTGTATAGACCTGTTGACTGAGTTTTCTGGGAACTGGGTCTAGTGTCGACATACTTGATCCTGTGTCGACACTACTTGACCAGGTCTGCATTATTTTGCCTTGTGTTTGAAGCATTGTGTCGACACCAGTAAGGGGTGATGTGTCGACACTACCCTTGCAAAAAAAATTGCATATCTTGGGTCTGATCATTACATGATGTCTACTAGCATATGCATGATGTTATATAGTATGCATGGACCTAAAAGAAATCAACCCATTGAAAAATGGTAATGATACGAATATGATTCTAATGGGTAATTGTGATTGTCCTTATGTTCATTGGATTATCTTGTGATCTTCCCTATTTCAATTGATATGATAAGAATATGATATGAATATGGAGATGAATACATGTTAGTATGGACTTGTTAGTGAAGTTAATATCATGATTTGCATATGAGTTTCAATAGTTACATATTTTCCGGTGTTCAATTAATTAATTGTCATATGCATACATGCAAGGAAAGATCCGTGACTCGTCACCTACACATTTGCACGAATAGGCACACCCCCTTGGGGAATTGGGAGCTCTCTGCCGGTATTCTGAATTGGTAGACTAGTGACCTTTTCCTTAAGACCTCCGTATCCCTGCTCTCTATGGATTTCCACATAGAGGCCGAGCTGGTTGTACCATTAAGTACCCTGGAGATAGAAAGCACATGTTCTGCATACGATCTGTCTTTAGAAACATCCTCATGTCAGACATTAACGAATTATGAAACATAAGATACGTCGTTATACTGCCCTTTTTTCTCTTGAGCTAATTGTCATACCTTGACTCTATGAATGATCGTGTTCCTTTACTATAAGCTTGTCATTGAAACTCTGTGGCCATAATATGAATATGTTTGTTCGGCACAATGGGACTTCGGTCCATTTGACCAATGCCTGTGCAATAGGGGCCCTGTCTGGTCCTGGGAGGAGCGCCCCAACGTACTATTAACCGTGGAGTATGTGTCACGCCCCGATATTAGCAGCGGAATAAATACCGGGGGACGTGAACGATACAACCGGCGTATCACAGTTGAATAGTGCAGAGTCACAATCGAATACAATAACACATTCAAGACTATAATATGTCACCAATAGTATACTTTATTCATTTCATTCAACTAGATACAACCTCACATAAGAAGAATTAACCAAAGGGTCCATCATTCAAATAAACTTCCAGAAAAGTTTCACTATTACACAGACTACTCAATTTCTATTTCTAAACTGTCATCTATTCTAGGACGGGTGCTCGTCACTCTTGCCCAGTCCCATCTGACTCCACTGGTTCTTCATCACTACCTGAAAAAGGGCAGGATGATAGGGGTGAGCGAACTAGCTCAGTAGGATTTATATCTCAATCACGTGCGGGCACTAGTATACATGATTAACTTTTATATAGGCAGATATGCTTATGAGTATGCTGACAATGCATGCTTTTCTAACAAGTTGAATATCAAAGTAGAACGAATATCATATCAGATCAATTGTCGAGTTCCATATACAATGGACGATAATTCAAGATTAAAATCATGTCAGAAGAGATTGGCCATATTCAAGCAGAGTTCATGTGTTCACAAGAACAAACATATCATATCATGTCAAGTCAAACTTATCAAGTCAAACAGGAGGCACATTTTCACAATCTTGCATGTCAGGTGTGCTATGCCAAGCACCAAGAGTCCATACTCCCTCGGTTAACAAGTACGTTGGGGCGCTCCTCCCCAGGACCGGACAGGGCCCTATTGCACAGGCATTGTATCAAGTTTTGGACCGAGTCCCACGTTGTGCCGAACAAACATATTCATATTATGGCCACAGAGTTTCAATGACAAGCTCATAGTAAAAAGAACATGATCACTCATAGAGTCAAGGAATGACAAACAGCTCAAAAGAACAAGGCAGGATAACGACGTATCTTATATTTCATAATTCATTAATGTCTTGACATGAGGGTGTTTCTAAAGACAGATCATATGTAGAACATGTACTTTCCTAACATGTATGCATATGACAAATAATCAATTGAACACGGAAAACATGTAACCATGAAACTCATATGCAAATCATAACATAACACCACTAACATGTCCATACTAATCATGTATTCATCCCCACATTCATATCATATTCTTATCTTATCAATTGACAATAAGCAAGATCACAAGATAATCCAATGATCATAAGAACAATCAAAATTACACATTAGAATCATATTCATATCATTACCATTTCCTTCATGGTTTGATTTATTTTAAGTCCATGCATACTATATAACATCATGTACATGCTTGTAGACATCATGGAATGATCAGACCAAATTATACAAAATCTTGTAAGGGTAGTGTCGACACTAGATCAGTGGTGTCGACACCATGCTCCAAACCCAAGACAAAATCATGCAAAATTGGTCAGGTAGTGTCGACACTAGATCAGGTGTGTCGACACCATGCTCCAAACGACAATCAGAAAGGTCAGGTATGTCGACACTATTCAAACAGTTCAGAACCCTTCTGGAAAACATGGGACAGTGTGTCGACACTAGAGACAGGTAGTGTCGACACTAGATAGCTTTTCCAGAACTTTCAGGAAAAACGGGACAGTGTGTCGACACTAGAGACAGGTAGTGTCGACACTAGATGGCTTTCCCAGAACACTCTCTGGGTTGTTTGGGACAGGGTGTCGACACTAGTGAGGTAGTGTCGACACTAGAGGGCTTCCCAGAACACTCTCTGGGCTGCCTTGGGACAGTGTGTCGACACTAGTCCAAGTAGTGTCGACACTAGAGTCCTTCCAGAACAAAACTTAAGGTCATGTGAGACCCGAAAACACATGCCATGCAGCGATTCACTTCAAACTCTTATAACTCTCTAACGATTGACATTTGGACAAAACGTTCAACATGAAAGATGAAGAAGACAACTAGTAGAAGAATTTTGATGTTGAGGGTTTGATCAAATTCGGTCTCGAATCCTGAGAAAACATGTGAAGAACAAAAATCAAGTGAAACCCGAAATCACAGTATCAAACAGAGACTCTCTTATCATGCTCCTAACTCTCTAACGAAAAACCTTTGGACAAAATGTCCAACATAGAAGATGATCGTGACTTCAAGTAAAAGAACTTTCATGAAGAAAGTTTAGTCAAATTTGGTCTTGAATCGTGTGCACAATATGACGAACGGGAAAAGCCCTAACTGTGCAAGACTTCGGGAAAATCACCAATACACGATGAATACTCCATGAAAATTGGGCAAATCAAGTGCAAATGATCCTAGACTCAAAGAACTACATGTTGGCATTGGTTTTCTTTAATCTTGGCCCGAGAACACCTACCTTTACGAAGATCTAAAACCCGTTGATGTTCTGGACGCAACAGAGGATGCAGGGGATGAAGCTCCGGATTCCCAGCCTTTCTCCTGCTCCTCAGAAGTTCTTGCTTGCCTCCAAACGACTCCAACTTCGTTGTTAAACCTTCCCCAAGAGTTTAGGGACGAGTTCTTATAGTTTTAGGATGTTGTTAAGAGTCCTAATGATACTAGGAAAGGGGCTACGAGCTCTGTTTCCTAGTTTCCAGAAAATCTGGGATTCCCTTACCAAAAGAGTAGCCAAGGTTTAGGAAACCACCAATTGGGATTGAGTTCGGTTTGGCTTACCTTACATGACTACTCATCCATAATATGACCTTAATTACCCTCCTAATTACTGCATAATTACATACACGAATTTCTGGGCAATTTCCTGTCCTAGTTTATTCATCTCCTTGGGCCAAATATGCTCTATTGGCCCAATCTTATTAATAGGTCATTAACACATGGTATTGGAAGTCTCTCCAATACGTTTATTTATTTTATCCCTCTATCTTCTGAAATTTTAATTTTCTAAATTTCTGGGGTGTTACATCCTCCCCCACTTAAGAAATTTGGTCCCCAAATTTAACATAATGGTGTAGTCCGTACCTGAGAATAGTTCCGGGTGGTTTTCTTCATTCTTTCCCTGTTTCCCAGGTAGCATTAGTAACTCCGTCTCGACTCCATTGAACCTTCACCATAGGTATGGTACGATTCCTGAGTCGCTGAATCTTCCGATCCAACAGTTTGATCGGCTTCTCTTCATAAGTCAGGTCCTCCCGAATCTCCAAGTCCTCGTGGTCATTACATGGTCGGCATTGAATAAGTACTTCCGCAGCATGGATATGTGGAACACATTATGCACGTTTGCCAGTTGCGGAGGTAGTGCAAGTCTATACGCCACCTGACCAATTCTTTCCAGAATTTCAAATGGCCCTATAAATCTGGGACTTAGTTTTCCTTTGATCCAAATCTTTGTATTCCCCTTGAAGGTGAGACCTTCAAGAAAACATGTTCGCCAACCTGAAATTCCAGTTCTCTCCTTCTCTTGTCTGCATAACTCTTCTGTCTGGATTGTGCTATCTTCAGACGTTCCCTGACAATCTGAACCTTCCGGACAGTGGCCTCAATCAAGTCGGGTCCAACCCATTGGTTCTCCCCAACCTCTTCCCAACAAAGGGGTGATCTGCAACTCCTGCCATATAAGGCTTCAAATGGAGCCATTTTGATACTAGCCTGATAGCTGTTGTTATAAGCAAACTCCATCAAGTACAACTGATCATCCCATCGACCTTTGAAATCCAGCACCAAAGCACGAAGCATATCCTCCACAATTTGATTGGTCCTTTCAGTTTGTCCATCAGTCTGAGGATGGAAGGCAGTACTAAAGTTTAGTTTAGTACCCATTGCTGCTTGTAAACCCTTCCAGAAGTGTGAAGTAAATCTAGGGTCCCGATCTGATATTATGCTAGATGGAACCCCATGCAGTCTAACTACTTCCTTAACATATAGAGCGGCCAACACATCCACTGACCATGTACTCTTGATCGGCAAGAAGTGAGCCGACTTAGTCAATCGATCAACTATTACCCAAATTGCATCCATACCACCTCTAGTCTTGGGCAATCCCATGATAAAGTCCATACCGATACTATCCCACTTCCACTCCGGGATTTCTAGTGGTAGCAGTCCACCAGCTGTACGAAAGTGCTCGGCTTTGACTTTCATGCATGTTAAACAGTATGCCACATGATCGGCCACATCCCTCTTCATGTTTGGCCACCAGTACGACCTTTTTAAATCTTGGTACATCTTTGTTGATCCTGGATGAATCGTATATTTGGACTGGTGAGCTTCATTCAGTAACCTCTTCTTGAGTTCTTCATGATCAGGGACACATGTTCTACCTCTGAATAATAATCTTCCCTCTGCTGATAGAGTAAAGTCGGGTCTTTGTTCTAGCTTCTCCCTCCCTGATCTGAACTAAGAATGGATCTCTCCCTGTTTCTCCTTGATTTCGGTCAGTAGAGACGGATTGTATCTGGAGATTGGAAATCATTACTTGTTTCTCCTTCTTTTCCATGTCTAAATTCAGACTTGCAAATTGCTCCAGTAACTTCCATTCGCCCAGCATCATACTAGCTAGCACAGTTCCTGGTTGTCTACTTAGAGCGTCTGCCACTACATTGGCTTTCCCAGGGTGATATTGGATGGAAAAGTCAAAGTCCTTAAGGTACTCTAACCACCTTCTTTGTCTCATGTTAAGCTCCTTCTGTGAGAACAAGTATTTCAAACTCTTGTGGTCAGAAAAGACTTTAAATTGCTCACCATAGATATAATGCCTCCAGATCTTCAAGGCGAATACTACGGCGGCTAACTCCAGGTCATGAACTGGGTAGTTCACTTCGTGGATCTTCAACTGTCTGGAAGCATAAGCTATTACCTTCCCTTGTTGCATTAAGACACATCCCAGTCCAGTACCAGAAGCATCTGAATAAATTTCAAATCCTCCCTCTTCAGTGGGTAAGGCGAGGACAGGAGCAGTAGTCAGACACTTCTTCAAGTTGTTGAAACTTCCCTCGCAATCATCAGTCCACACAAACGGATTTTCCTTCCGGGTCAGCTTGGTTAATGGCACTGCAATCTTTGAGAAATCCTTTATAAACCTTCGATAATACCCAGCTAATCCCAGAAAACTCCTGATCTCTGTGACGCTTGTCGGTCTTTCCCATTTCAACACAGCCTCAACCTTTGATGGATCAACAGCGATACCATCCTTGGTTACCACATGTCCTAGAAAGGATACCTCCTCAAGCCAGAATTCACATTTACTTAACTTGGCATATAGTTTGTTCTCCCTCAAAATCTGCAATGAAATCCTCAAATGCTCCTCATGCTCTTCCTTTGTCTTGGAATAAATCAATATATCATCGATGAATACCACCACAAACTTATCAAGATATGGGCGATAAATGCTATTCATCAGTTGCATGAAAACTGCAGGGGCATTGTTAGTCCAAAAGGCATAACAATAAATTCATAATGCCCATATGCTTCGAAAGGCAGTCTTGTGAATGTCTTCTCCTTTGATCCTCAATTGATGATAACCGGATCGGAGATCTATTTTAGAGAAGTATCTAGCTCCAGATAATTGATCAAACAACTCATCAATTCTCGGCAGAGGGTATTTGTTCTTGATGGTTAACTGATTCAGTTGTTTGTAATCTATGCATAGTCTCATCGACCCATCTTTCTTCTTGACGAAGAGGACAGGTGCACCCCATGGCGATGTGCTTGGTCGGATGAACCCTTCTCTAACAGTTCCATCAGTTGCTCTTTTAATTCTTTCAGTTCTGCAGGGGACATTCTATATGGTGCCCTAGATACCGGTGCTGCACCAGGGACCAATTCGATGGTAAAATCGACCTCTCGCTCCGGAGGAATTCCTGGCAAGTCTTCGGGGAAAACATCAGCGTATTCGCTGACGACATGGATGTCCTCTACTTTGACTTCCTTCCTTGCAATGACTACAGCAGCAAGAAAGGCCATACAACCTTTCCTCATCATCCTTTTGGCTTGTAGTGCAGAGATAAGTGACAATCTCCTGCGGTTTCTATCCCCTGTGAACACTAATTTGGGTACTGGCTAAAAGTTACCCGACTTCTCCTGCAATTTATACTAGCCCCATGTTCAGACATCCAGTCTGCTCCCAGTATCACATCATACCCCGCCATGTCCATACATATAAAATTGCTGGTAGGTTTTGGGTTTCAATCAACACCTCACTGGATGGTATATGGTTTGTAAGATTGGTACCCGGACCAATCGGGGTTGACACAACTATTCCGGATTTCATTGGAACTGGTTTCACAGGTAGGGTATCAACAAATGTTTGAGAAATGAAGGAGTGCGTAGCTCCGTATCAAAGAGAACATAAGCAGGTCGGGAAAGAATAGTAAGTGTACCTTCCACGATACCTCCTTCTTCAGCAGTTTTTGGTTCCTGGACAGCTTGCAGTCGGCCTTGCCTCTTCTGTCCATTTTGACGTTTGTCATGAGGGGCTTGTTCTTTCAACATTGGGCAGTCCGAGATCCTATGGTCACGACTCCCACAGCGTAGGCATCTCCCTTGCGCTCTCCAGCATTCTTCAGTCCGATGACCAGCTCTGTCACAATGTTTACACCTTTCTCCCGTTGCCACCATTACTTGCTTACCTAGCTCCTTCGGCTTTTTATCCGCTGGTTCATTTACCCCGCCACTGGGCCTTTTCTTCCCAATAGTCGGCTGATACCTCCCAGCAGAAGACACTTGTTCCCGTTTCACGGATTTTCCCTTAATCCTTTCGGCAGTCTCCATGGCATCTTCCAGTAGTTGAGCCTTCTTAACCATTTCAGCATAAGTTTGAATGTCCATTGGCGCCAGTTGGGTGATGAACTGGGGCCTCAAGCCATTCAGAAAGTGTTTCGCCTTCATCCTTTTTGTCCCAATCAAGTGAACAGCGTATCGGGACAGCCGAGAGAATTGGGCCTCATACTCAGCCACATTAAGTCCTCTCTGCTTCAAAGCCGCAAATTCGGCTGCTTTCCGTTCTTGGACCCTCTCAGAAAAGTACTTGGCGTTGAAACGCTCAATGAACTAAGCCCATGTAAGTTGTTGTCCATTGAGGGTTGCTTCTACCGACTCCCACCATGGCCTGGCATCCTTTTCCAACTGGAAAGTCGCCAGGAGTACCTTGTTCTGGTCTGTGCATTGCATAACCCTGAATATCCTTTCAATCTCTTTAACCCAGTGTTCAGCAACATCTGGGTTAGTACTCCCTTCAAACCTAGGCGGATCCATGTTCGAAAATTCCGGTGGAGCTCACCGGCTCCGCGATTACCTCCACCCTGGGTGGCTTGTAAGATAGCCTGAGTCAAGTTCTGTATGGTTCTTTGCATGTCCCTAGCCTGGGCACGTTCTGCGGCCATTGAGGTAATAATCACCTTCAAGATAATAATGCGAGTTAGTCATCTAAATATATCACATGTGACTTTTATTCCCATGGCTCTACCCAAGCTCACATTAGGTACGACAGGTTTTGACTCGTGTAATCTAGTTTCATTCCATATTCCTATTCCTTGGACCCTAAAGTTCAGTCTCTGATACCAACTGTCACGCCCCGAATATTTAGCAGCGGAATAAATACCGGGGGACGTGAACGATACAAACCGGCGTATCACAGTTGAATAGTGCAGAGTCACAATCGAATATAATAACACATTCAAGACTATAATATGGTCACCAATAGTATACTTTAATTCATTTCATTCAACTAGATACAACCTCACATAAGAAGAATTAACCAAGGGTCCATCATTCAAATAAACTTCCAGAAAAGTTTCACTATTACATAGACTACTCAAATTTCTATTTTAAACTGTCATCTATTCTAGGACGGGTGCTCGTCACTCTTGCCCAGTCCCATCTGACTCCACTGGTTCTTCATCACTACCTGAAAAAGGGCAGGATGATAGGGGTGAGCGAACTAGCTCTGTAGGATTTATATCTCAATCACGTGCGGGCACTAGTATACATGATTAACATTTTATATAGGCAGATATGCTTATGAGTATGCTGACAATGCATGCTTTTCTAACAAGTTGAATAGCAAAGTAGAACGGATATCATATCAGATAAATTGTCGAGTTTCATATACAATGGACGGATAATTCAAGATTAAAATCATGTCAGAAGAGATTGGCCATATTCAAGCAGAGTTCATGTGTTCACAAGAACAAACGTATCATATCATGTCAAGTCAAACTTATCAAGTCAAACAAGAGGCACATTTTCACAATCTTGCATGTCAGGTGTGCTATGCCAAGCACCAAGAGTCCATACTCCCTCGGTTAACAAGTACGTTGGGGCGCTCCTCCCCAGGACCGGACAGGGCCCTATTGCACAGGCATTGTATCAAGTTTTGGACCGGAGTCCCACGTTGTGCCGAACAAACATATTCATATTATGGCCACAGAGTTTCAATGACAAGCTCATAGTAAAAAGAACATGATCACTCATAGAGTCAAGGAATGACAAACAACTCAAAAGAACAAGGCAGGATAACGACGTATCTTATATTTCATAATTCATTAATGTCTTGACATGAGGGTGTTTCTAAAGACAGATCATATGTAGAACATGTACTTTCCTAACATGTATGCATATGACAAATAATCAATTGAACACCGGAAAACATGTAACCATGAAACTCATATGCAAATCATAACATTAACACCACTAACAAGTCCATACTAATCATGTATTCATCCCCACATTCATATCATATTCTTATCTTATCAATTGACAATAAGCAAGATCACAAGATAATCCAATGATCATAAGAACAATCAAAATTACACATTAGAATCATATTCGTATCATTACCATTTCCTTCAATGGTTTGATTTATTTTAAGTCCATGCATACTATAACATCATGTACATGCTTGTAGCATCATGGAATGATAGACCCAAATTATACAAAATCTTGTAAGGGTAGTGTCGACACTAGATCAAGTGTGTCGACACCATGCTCCAAACACAAGACGAAATCATGCAAAATTGGTCAGGTAGGGTCGACACTAGATCAGGTGGTGTCGACACCATGCTCCAAACCCCAGACAAAATCATGTAAAAAGGTCAGGTAGTGTCGACACTAGTTCAAGTAGTGTCGACACTAGAGACAGGTTCCAGAACCCTTCTGGGAAACATGGGACAGTGTGTCGACACTAGAGACAGGTAGTGTCGACACTAGATAGCTTTCCCAGAACTTTCAGGAAAAACTGGGACAGTGTGTCGACACTAGAGACAGTGTGTCGACACTAGATAGCTTTTCCAGAACTTTCAGGAAAAACCGAGACAGTGTGTCGACACTAGGACAGGTAGTGTCGACACTAGAGACTTTCCAGACACTCTCTGGGTTGTTTGGGACAGGGTGTCGACACTAGTTGAGGTAGTGTCGACACTAGAGGGCTTCCCAAAACATTCTCTGGGCTGCCTTGGGACAGTGTGTCGACACTAGTCCAAGTAGTGTCGACACTAGAGTCCTTCCAGAACAAAACTTAAGGGTCATGTGAGACCCGAAAACACATGCCATGCAGCGATTCACTTCAAACTCTTATAACTCTCTAACGATTGACATTTGGACAAAACGTTCAACATGAAAGATGAAGAAGACAACTAGTAGAAGAATTTTGATGTTGAGGGTTTGTCCAATTCGGTCTCGAATCCCGAGAAAACATGTGAAGAACAAAACTCATGTGAAACCTGAAATCACAGTATCAAACAGAGACTCTCTTATCATGCTCCTAACTCTCTAACAAAAAACCTTTGGACAAAACGTCCAACATAGAAGATGATCGTGACTTCAACTAAAAGAACTTTCATGAAGAAAGTTTAGTCAAATTTGGTCTTGAATCGTGTGCACAATATGACGAACGGGAAAATACCTAATGTGCAAGACTTCAGGAAAATCACCAATACACGATGAATACTCCATGAAAATTGGGCAAATCAAGTGCAAATGATCCTAGACTCAAAGAACTACATGTTGGCATTGGTTTTCTTTAATCTTGGCCCGAGAACACCTACCTTTACGAAGATCTAAAACCTGTTGATGTTCTGGACGCAACAGAGGATGCAGGGGGAAGCTCCGGATTCCCAGCCTTTCTCCTGCTCCTCAGAAGTTCTTGCTTGCCTCCAACGACTCCAACTTCGTTGTTAAACCTTCCCCAAGAGTTTAGGGACGAGTTCTTATAGTTTTAGGATGTTGTTAAGAGTCCTAATGATACTAGGAAAGGGGCTACGAGCTCTGTTTCCTAGTTTTCCAGAAAATCTGGGATTCCCTTACCCAAAAGAGGTAGCCAAGGTTTAGGAAACCACCAATTGGGATTGAGTTCGGTTTTGGCTTACCTTACATGACTACTCATCCATAATATGACCCTAAATTACCCTCCTAATTACTGCATAATTATATACACGAATTTCTGGGCAATTTCTTGTCCTAGTTTATTCATCTCCTTGGGCCAATATGCTCTATTGGCCCCAATCTTGTTAATAGGTCATTAACATGGTATTGGAAGTCTCTCCAATATGTTTATTTATTTTATCCCTCTATCTTTCTGAAATTTTAAATTTCTAAATTTCTGGGGTGTTACATATGGACTTGTGGTGCGTGGCATGGCACTGATCCTATCTGCAAGAGTTGTGAAAATTGTGCCTTTGTTTGATATGATAAGTTTGATTTGATATGATATGATAAGTCTGATCACGTGAATACGTGATATCTGTGAATATGGCCATCTCTTTTGATATGATTCTACTCTTGAAATATATGTCCATTGTAATGCAATTCGATTTTGATTTGATATGTCATCCATTCTATTCCTCTATTCAACTTGTTAGAAAAACATGCATTGTGCATCATATTCATGTGCATATTGCCTATTTAAAATGTTAATCATGTGATTAGTGCCCGCACAATATGAGATGTAAATCCTACTGAGCTAGTTCGCTCACCCCTATCAACCTGCCCTTTTCAGGTAGTGATGAGGAACCAGAGGAGTCGGATGGGGCAGGCAAGAGTGATGAGCACCCGCCATATGAGTAGTTGACAGTTTAGGAGTAGATATTTAAGTAGTCTATGTATAGTGAAACTTTTCTGAAAGTTTATTTGAATAATGGACCCTTTAGCTGGTCCTTTCTATGTAAGGTTGTAACTAGTTCAATGAAATAGAATAAGGTATATTTTTGTGACCATACTATAGTCTCAAATGTGTTGTTATGTTTAATTGTGACTCTGTGTTACTCAACTGTGATACGTCTATTTGTATCGTTCACGTCCCCCGGTATTTATTCCGCTGCTAAATATCGGGGTGTGACAGTTGGTATCAGAGCCTAGACTTAGGGTCCAAGGGAATAGGAACATAGGATGAAACTAGATCACACGAGTCAAAATCTGTCGTACCTAATGTGAGCTTGGGTAGAACCATGGGAAAGAAGTCACATGTGATATATTTAGATGACTGACTTATATTATTATCTTGAAGGCACTAATACCTTAATGGCTGCCGAACGAGCCTGGGCTTTCCCCTAAGTCCTAGGCAATCAGGAATGATAGGATAAGTGTCATTATAACCCTCAGCTTGTGTCAAGAACTTTGTACATACCTGGTGAGATTGGGTAGAAACTTGGGCTTAGTCCAAAATTTTATTAATAACTAAATATTGTAAGTTACAAGGTATTAACAAGGAGTAAAGAAGACTGACCGGGTGATAATTTATTTTTGAAGGAACTTAAATAAACAACAATGGAGGATATACCTACACCATCTAAAGACGGACAGAGATCGGTCCAAAGATTTACCAAGCACTCCGACAAGCTGCTCAACTGTTAGAGGATGCCCTAATAATGGCTAAGGGAGATACAAATGGAAAGGAAAGGTCTAAGGATGACCAAGGAGTTGGAGAAACTAATAAGAAAGAACAAATTTCAACCACAGGAAACTTCAAACCTATAGCTAGAGAGAAACGCCCAACAACAGTAATAGATCGCACAGAGAAAGAAGTGCAAGAAGTGCAATAAGAAACTAATTCCCGCTCCTGTACAAAGATGTCAGCATTGCAACAAAATAAATCATCGGTCCGAGGAGAGCTGGAGATTCAGGGAAAGTGTTTCTGTTGTGGCAGCCAAGACCACAAGGTTAAGGATTGCCTTAATGAGAAATCAAGCTCAGGAATAAATGGCAGAATAACCAAGGAATGAGGTATGAGAGAGGTATTCTTTCTAACTCGCTTTTATTTGACCTTGAAGTTACATCACTAATCAATCATTATATTATGAGCAATCACAATTAGATTCTCTGTAGTCCAGCTCGTAAACACATGTGAATTGGAGACCAAATTCTTTTAAGTGGGGGAGGATGTAACACCCCGGAAATTCAGTAATTGGAAAAATAGAAATAATCGAAAAAGATAAATTCAATATTTGTGAATAGTAAAAATGCACGTGTCATTATCGTACACACAAAAACCCATTAGAAAATTTCATAAAAACCATAGTTCAACTCTAAATAATGCTCCCTAATGACCCACAGAGAAATTCGTGTAAAGGAAAATCAGATGGTCCAAGTTTAAGTCGTGTTGCGACTGAGTGTCGTAATCAAGGAATAGTCGGGAAGTCCTTATCACACATACTTAGATGAGTCAGAAAATTAAATAAAAATCATAGATGGACTTCAAATAATATCCTCTAATGATTCATCAAGAAATTTGGTCAATAAAATCAGAGTTAGTATGACTTATTATCGTAATGAGGAAATAAGTTGGACAACCCATTATAGGTGTATAAAATGAGATCATAAACTAAATGAGAAATTTATGGTGACTCCCAACAATATGTGGGGATAGTCCATAAATAAATTGGACCAATGGACAACTTATGACCCATGAACAAATTCAAGTATGAAAATAGTAAATAAATAACTTCCGTATTATCGGAATGATAGAACTTACGTACCACTATCGTACGTGAGAAAACACATCAGAAAATTCCATAAAAATTATAAACCAACCCTAAATATTATCCCTAAGTGTTCCACGAAGGGATTCGTGCAACAGAAAAATCTGATTGGCCGAGTATATGTCACACGTGACCAAGTTACCCGAATTAGAAAACTAAGTCGGAAAATTGTTAACACGGAAAATAACCCAACCATAAATTAAATAAACATGTGGAGAGACTTACAACATTATGTATTAATAACCCATTAACAGATTGGGCCAATGGAGCACATTTGGCCCAAGGATAAAAATTGGGAAGAGAAAATACCCAGAATTCGTGTATGTAATTGTGCAATAATTAGGGAGGGCAAATTAGGGTTAAAATTAGGGTGATTAGTCATGTAAGGTAAACCGAATCCAACCTAAGAGGTGGTTTCCTAAACCTTTGCTACCTCCTTTGGGTGAGAGAATCCC
>JACBKR010001283.1:0-44810 GCA_014218235.1 Colocasia esculenta | reverse complement strand
AAATTGGCGAGGAACATGTAGTCCAAGTTGTCACTGATAATGAAGCTAGTTACAGGCAGCTGGAAGAAAATTGATGGCAAAACGAATCATCTTTATTGGTCCCCTTGTGCAGCCCACTCCTTAGACTTGATGATGGAGGATATTGGCAAAGACAAACATGTGCATGACTTGGTGTCCAGTCGCAAATGATTACTACTTTTATTTATGGACACAATAGAATCTTACATATGATGAGAGATGCACAGATGGACATGACATAATTCGTCCTGGCCCAACAAGATTTGCCTCACAATTTATTGCATGGGAGTCTGCATCAGTTTAGACATGAGTTGGGCACTCTCATACATAGTTCCGAGTACTTGGCACATGTGGCTACATTGAGAGAGGAATCCAGAGATGTGGCACATGAGATTTTCTTGCTTGGTCAGTGACCATCGTTTTTGGAGAAAATCCACTATTATTTGAAGCTAATAGAGCCTCTAGTACAGGTGCTGAGATGGTTGATGGAGAGGACAAGAATGACATGGGTTACTTATATGAGGCTATGGATAAAGCCAAGGAAAGGTTGAGAGAGAAGCATCCGCAAGCATATAAAAAATGGTGGAAGATTATTGATGCAAGATGGGAGTCAACACTCCACCATAATTTACATGCAGCAGGTAAATGTATTATATCTTATTGTGCATATTTCTTATTAGCATGAGTTGAATTTCTAACTTACTACACATGTTTTTGTACATATAGGGTATTTCTTTAACCCTAGGCATCAATATAGTGATCCCCTCACAATGATGGTGAGGTGCTCCAGGGGACAATCATGTCATCGGGAGATTATCTAGGAGCATGGACGAAAGAATAGATGCTATGATAGAGGTACGGCCAAGTTAAAAAACTTCATTCCAGCATCATGTATTCAATATACTTTTGGAGTTCACTTAGCAACTGTATTATACTGTAGATGGACAGATTTAAACTGAAGTTGGACATCTACAGAGATTATGATGTTAAAGAAGCAGTGACCAGAATGGGTCCGGGTAAGAACCTTCAGACTTAAGCTCATGCTTACTTCATAACAAAATGACAAATCACTTGTATTATTGATAATTCATTGTATGTTTTTTTTTTATAGGTTAGGTGGTGGTTATGTTAGACTACAAGACTGGTCAAAGAAGTCACCTTTGCAAGGATTGCTATTAGAGTACTCAGTCAGACCACTTCATCTAGCCAGTGTGAGAGAAATTGGAGCACTTTCTCACTTATTCACACAAAAGTGAGGAACAGGTTGAGTGCAACTAGGCTAGAGAAGTTGGTCTATTGCCACTACAATATTAGGTTGAAGCTGAAATGCATTAAAGATAGACAAAAGAAGAGCGAGGCAAGGCTAATGACTTTTGCAGGTAGTCATTGGGAGCAACGTTTTGCAGAGAGGGAAGCATTATCATCTCAAATTGATGTTGATGAGTATTTGATGAGGAACACCCACTAAATGCATGGGTGGAAACAAGACAGAAAGGGATGTTCCAGAATTTGACCCTCGTGATTGTTCATGGGCGGAAGGAGATTGGATGGAGTAGAGGCTGGAGATCCAGAGCTTAGGTAAGTGAGGACCCACCTCTCACCCTCGGTCCTCTCTTCTCTTTGCCACGACACTCAGCTATCTTGCCAGAGACATCTAGAGTACCTCCCACTCAGCCTGCATTAAGAAGAGCTGCAACACAAAAAGAGAAGAGTTCAAAAGCCTTAGAGTTAGAAAAAATAACATATGCCAGGCAAAAAAAGAGGAAAGTGGCAGCAACCTATTCGTAGTGATGACACCACACAAGATCCAATGATGATGATGATGATGATTGGCTGCCACTGGGGGCCACAGGAGCTGGCCAGGGATATGCAGGGCAGGATATACTGGGGCCACAGGTGTAGGGCTTACTGAAAGTTATGTAACCAGAAACAGAACATCAGGAAGGCGGAGGAGAAGGACAAGGGCATGGACAAGGGGATATGAAGGACAACACATCATGCAGCCTATGAGTGGCCACCTTGGGAGCCAAACTATAGTTCAGGGTCTACTCATATACCTGCATTTCAGCCTCCCATTTTACCGTACTCAGATATTAGTAGCTCACCTTATGGAGTACAAGGAGGATGGGGACCTTGGCCTTCACAAGAACAAGAGCCTAGTGGCCCTAGTGAAGCAACAAGTACATACAAACCGCTTGGTATATGGTGTCCAGCTCCATCACAATCTGGAGAAAGCTCAAGTCAACAATTTACACCAAGAGGGATTCAATGGGTATGCATGATTTAGCAAATTCCCTCTTTGGTCATAGCTACCAAACCCAAATGATGGTGACTCATCTATGTCTAGAAGTGGATGGAAAGATTATTAGTCTTCTATCAAATGTAAGTTACATGTACAATGTCTTAAATTTCATGTTTTATGTACTATGAATGCATGTATAATTGATTTTTGATGCAAATCTAGTTCTTTCAGGAGTTCAGATTTTTTCCTGTTTTTTTCCTGAATTTTCCTCCTAATTTTTCCTGAATTGTCCTGCATTTTTTTCCAAAAAATAAACATTTTATCGTCTGGCCGATCCAGGATCGGCCAGACTTCCCTGGATCTAGAGGATCTTCGATCCGATCCGATCCAGGATCGGATCGACCGGGTCGATCCCGATCCCGATCCCGATCCCGAGCCCGATCCCGATCCCGTCCTGCCTTCCAGGACAGAAAAGGAGGGATGTCTACCGAAGCCCAACTTCATCTCCGCCCAAGCAGAGTCTGTTGAAGGAGGGGCACGAGTTGCGCGGAAGCTCCAGCACACGAGAGTCTCCGTCTTTGAAAGGCTGAGTACTTCAATCTTCAACAGGCTGGGGGCAGCACTCCATCCAAACACGCAGAGACCCAAGAAGCGGAGGGTACAACGGACATCTAAAGAAGGTAGAGGGATGAAAATCTTCACCTGTTATGGCGTCCGGAAGGGAAGCGGCTGGGCCATCTGGCATCCCTCCTGGCATGGCTAGGGTAGATGAACCCGGCCAGGAAGACGAGCTATCTTCCGGTATACCCGAATCCTGCCAGAAGACCTCCCCAAGGTCAACAAGGCAATCACTAGACCCACGAACCAGGGGCAAGCTCTTGAGCCTCCGCTCGAGCACGAGCGAAGACCCCTCCCGGGCCCAGTCCAGCGAGAACATCGACAGAGGGGAAGAAGACGAAGTTGCAAGTCTCCATCTCGGGGATCAACAACTTCCGGCTGACGGAGAGCAAGCAGAAGTTTCTCATGCATGCGCCAACCAGAGCTGCCTTCCAAGCAATGACGGATGCCGCCAACTATTAGGCAGTCGTTGCCCTCTCTAATAAACTGCCGCCACCAAAGCCACCGCAGGAAGACGGGGACACCGCCACCACCACTATCGGCCCCCACCCTGGCACGCCGCCATTGTTGCTTCGCAGCAACGCTGCCGCCGTCGCCCACCCTGGTGCACAGCTGTCACCGCTGCTGTTTGCGGCCGTTGTCCTTTGCTACTCGCCGGATCGAGCAGAAGAGAGGGGTAAGGGGGAGGCCGTTGTGCTTCTCTCCTGGTCCGACTCTCTTCTTTCCCTCTTCTCCTTTCTCTCTGTCTCGATGCCCTAAGACCAGAAGTGGAAAAGAAAAAGAAAGTGAGGAAAAAGAAAGAAAGAAAAGACAAAAGGGGGGAGAATATAAAATGTCAAATGAAAACTTGCCGGAACGAATTTTCTAAACTTGTCAGAATGAGTTCAGACGTGCCGAAATGGTACAAACTTGCCGGAACAAGGTATCTCCTCTTCTCCTATAAAAGGGAGGGGCGGCAAGGCTTAAGGAGAGGATTTTCTGAAGTTTGAAAAGAGCAAGGCTCTGAGAAGACTGCAAGGTGGTCTAGAAGAAAGGTTTGTAAGGCAGCCCAGTGGAAAATTATGCAAGGCACAATACTATTTTATCAAGTCTTAAAAGGTTCATTGGGCTTGCTTATTGGGTCGGACCTATACTTGTTAAAGAAAGACTTGTTAAATGGACATATCCATTTTGTCTAAGACCTAATGGGCCTAATGGGCTTAATGGACCAACTTTTGATATACCTTTACATGTGATCATATGCTCAACATGTTTTGGGCCTATTGGGCTAACTTTATTGCATCCATATTATGTGATATTTGTAATTATACGTATATGTAACGTTTGTCCACCAATTAATTTCTTAATAAAAATCAACTAATTTCGTAGTAAAGTTTAGCAAAATATTATAATAATTGTGATTTCATTCATAATAAACTCAAGTAACAAACAAGTCATGAATCATCTCATTTTATATCCACCTTCAGTTAATTTACCTCTAAATCAAATAAGTAAATAACATATTCATTTAATATATATAAACATAATTTTGATAAATAAATGACGAAAATGATTAAATAAATAAAATAAATGGTTTAAAATAAATAAAAATGAGAAATGGATAAAAAATGAAATAAAAAAATAATGTATGCTTGTATTTTATTTTCCTCACATACAATTTATTTCCTTCAATTGTGAGCTACATTCTTTTATTTCAAAGAGGTTGTCTGATGGTTAATCAAAGGTATTCAATTTTGTACTGATGTAATTAAAATTGGTCTCTGTTAGTGGGAAGAGGTCAAACGAACTTATAAGGCATGTCAATGTGAACAAATAAAAAATAAATAAAGGACCCATAACAAAGACTTTTTTTTAAAACCAATTAATTGAAAAGATGTTGAAAAAAAATGGTTCTCACAAGCGCCCATGTTTCCCTGTAACTATGCAAAGACCTAGTGAATATTTTATTATAATCCTTGTGCATTTCAATTCATTCCGATGTTTTTTTTTTTTTTGGAAAGTGGGTAGTATACATGTGTATACTGAGAAGAGAATGAGAATGCACAACTGTACAAGTATAGGTGGGCCAAAAAACCAAAAAAAAAGACCAACCGCCCATCACATATACATCAAAAGAAAACAAGGCGGTGTAAAAGGACACTAATCTCCCATGGTGCCCAAAATAGGAGAGATCGAATGATTTACATTTGACATAATGTCTGCCCACCCTTTGACCCTATCCCAAACAACATGAGCAACACCTCCCTGGAACAGTCTCCCTCCTAAAGATACGATGGTTACTCCCCCCCCCCCCCCCACACCGCCCATTGTTGTGGCATGGAGGATGGAGGGTCAACCACCATACGACTATCCACCTTAAGTGTCGCAATCCCGGAGCAAAGAAGCGACATCACCCCCTTAAGGTGATAGAGTGGTCAGTCCTCCAAGCAATGTCCCGCCAAAGCCTCAGAGAGTAAACGAAGGACTCCTCCACGCCACAAAGATAGTACGTAGGGCTAACATTAGGAAGAAATCAGATCAATCTATCCCAAGTAGGAAGCCTTCCATATGCGATCCTCCAACCAAAATCTGAACCTTTAGAGGATTGATCGTCCTCCACACTTCCTGGAAGAAGGCAAACCACACACCACCATCTGTGCAAACTTCATAGGTTGATCTAACAAAAAAGTTGCCATCCTTCCCCCATCTCTAAGCCCATCCAGCCTCCCTATCTTGCAGACGCAAGGGAAGAATAAAACTCAGCAAAGCCTAAAATTGCTCCAACTCCTCCTACTAGAAGTGCCTCCAGAAAGTCGGGGCCCAGGCATCACCTGGGACCTACTCTTGGGATTGGTTGTCGGCTTCACTAGCGCTTATTGCTGCCTCTATCCTCAATGTTGCCGACTCCATTCTTGCTTGAGCTCGCTTCTAGTGCCATCCTCCCTTGCACCTCCTTTGCACGATATCCTCACCTACACTCACGTCCTCAACCACACACCATTACCATCACCATGATGTTGTTCTCATCATCTACTACCATGATCTCACTTCTTGACCTTCCCCCTTCTTCTTACTCTTCTTCCACTGCAACATTCCCCCTACATGTTCCTAGCATTGCTCTTGTGTTTTCAAAATGAATCAAATTTGTTTCACAAACAACTTCTCAAGAAACAAGTTTTCACTTTGAGAGCCCAGGTTTCCCTGTAACCATGCAAGGACTTAGTGATCATTTTATTATGACCTTTGTACATTTCAATTCATTGGGATTTTTTTTACTTTAAGGTGGATAGTATCACATGTGTATATTGAGCAAGAGAAAGAGAATGTATAAGTATAGGTGGGCCAAAAACCAAAAAAGACCAACCCCCATCACTTATCGATCAAAAGACACCAAGGCAGTATAAAAGACACTAATCTCCCAAGGTTTCCAAAATAGGAGACATCGAATGATTTGCATTTGACAAAATGTCCGCCCTCCTTGGCCCTATCCCTTAAGGTGATAGAGTGGCCAATCCTTCAAGCAATGTCCCGCTAAAGCCCCTGAGAGTAAAAGCAACTCACAAAAAGGTGATCCAAGGACTCCTTCAAGCCACAAAGACAGCAAGTAGGGCTCACATCAAAAAGAAATCAGATCAATCTATCCCTAGTAGAAAGCCTTCCATGAGTGATCCTCCAAACCAAAATCTAAACCTTGACAGGACTGGGCATCCTCCACACTTCCTGGAAGAAGGCAAACCGTACGCCACCATCTGTGCAAGCTTCATAGGCTGATTTGACAAATAAGTTGCCATCGTTCCCCATCTCCAGGTCCATCCATCCTCCCTATCTTGCAGATGCAAGGAAAGAATAAAACTCAGCAAACTCTAAAATTGCTCCAACTCTTCCTATTGGAAGTGCCTCCTGAAAGTCGGGGCCCAGGCACCACCTGGGATCTACTTCTGAGATTGGCGGTCGGCTTCACTAGCATTTGCTGCTGTCCCTATCCTCAACGTTGCCTACCCATGTTGTTGACTCCATTCTTGCCTGAGATCGCTTCTAGTGCCATCCTCCCTTGCACCTCCTGTATAGGATGTCCTCACCTGCACTCACGCCCTCAACCATACACCATTACCATCACTGCGATGTTGTTCTCATCATCTGCCACCATTATCTCACTTCTTGACCTTCCCCCTTCTTCTTACTCTTCTTCCACTGCAGCATTCCCCTATATGTTCCTAGCATTGCTCTTGTGTTTTCAAAATGAATCAAATTTGTTTCACAAACAACTTCCCAGGAAACAAGTTTTCACTTTGGGCGCCCATGTTCCATGTAACTATGCAAGGACCTAGTGATCATTTTATTATGATACTTGTACATCTCAATTCATTGGGATGTTAAAATGGTGAAAGTTGGATATATAAATAATTATGATAATAATAGTTAAATAATAAAGCATTTCACTAGGCAGTTTGGTCATTAACTAGGCACCTTGTATCTCTTTTATAAAGAAGATGAAGAATGAACAAATGCTAGACAATGGAAAAACATACAACATAGTCGTAGTTGAAGATAAGGGCAAATCAGAACACGTAGAAATGGATTATAATTGAGAGAACAGTTTCAAAAAGTAAATTAGAGAAAAATAAATTCATAAAGCTGACATCAAGATGATGCAGTGATGCCTGTCATTTGTGACATACCACATGTCTTCTAAAAATAACAATAAATTCCATTTCAATTATGTAAAATAAAACTATTGAAATTAAACATCAGTGGGATCTTACCGTCATGATGTCACCTGCATACATAGCCAATGGATCATTGATCTTCTCACCTGAAAGATTCTGACATTTTCAGTTTGCTACATAAAAGAACATAAATCAGACAACAATGTGAAAAGGAGCATACCTATCTTATATGCAGCTGATGGTGCCGCAGGAGAAATAAGGACATCATTTTTGTCCAATGCAGCCTTGAAGCTTTTTTGAACCAAGGTCCTTACCTATAACACGCTCTGAAAATCTTGACAACTACTCAAACTACATCACTTTTGTGTAAGAGAGAGAGGGTGACATTTAAAAAGAAAACAACAATGTGATACCTGTTGAGCACGCTTGTAGTAAGCATCATAGTATCCAGCAGATAAAGCATATGTTCCCATCAAAATTCTCATTTTAACCTAAATGAACACAAGCAAGCCATTTTATCTATCAAAATCCAGTTAAAGACTACTGATCCATTGTGCATTAATAAATACTACTTGTAGCCACAGCAAAGGGTGAAAGGGGCATTTTTGTCCCTTTGAAATAGTCTTTTCTTTCTGGTTATTAGTTGTTAGGGTACTCTTGTTATTTATCCCTGTTTAGGGGGTATTTTTTGTCTTGTTGAGTTTCCTTGTTTTGGAGATTACCTGACTTCTAATAAAACTGGGACTGGAAGAGATCGCAGTATTATCATGGCTGCAGTTCTCTCTCCTACTTTTCTCTTCATCTTCCTCTCATCTCTAACCCTAAAACTTTAACATGGTATCAGAACGATCCTGTGGCGAGATTGCTGGTCCTCTCGCGAGCATCTCTCCATCATTCGTCAGTGTTAAAAGAGGCTGTGGTCCCCTGTTCAAAACAGGGAATCGGCCTGGCTTCTGTCAACCCCTTTTTTCTCCCCCTCTTTGGAACCACCGGTTGGTGTTTCTTGAGGATCAGCTGATCCTTTTAAGGGGTGCGGTTCTGTGAATGGTGGTTTTGGAGGTTTCCCATGCCCCATGTTCTTGGCTCGCTCTCTCCAACTCATGATTCAGGAGTCTCCGATGTTGGTCGTCATACTCACTATGATGTCTACCGTCTCGGTATCAACTTCTCTGCCGATGAATGTTGAGAACTCAAATCCTTCGATGAGTACTTTTCTTCCGATGGCTGTGCTTGATCATCACTCTCTTCAAATGACAACGATCAAGTTGGATGCGTCAAATTATCATCTTTGGGTGATTTTGGCTAAGATTTTTCTTGGAGGAAAAGGCACATTGGGCTATATTGATGGCACTATAGTCGCTCCCCCTCTTACAGATCCGAAGCAACCAGCCTAGGATGTTGAAAACAATGTTGCTATGGTAACCATAATTAATTCTGTCAGTTTTGATATTTTGCATTTGATTATGTATACCTCTTCTGCTCTTGAGATGTGGACTCCACTTGAAAAGTTGTATGGCAGCATACTTGTCAAGACGGTCGCCTAGGCATCGCCTAGGAGCACGTGAGCGCAAAGGCGCTTTTCTACCTGCCTAAAAAAGGCCCGCCTTTTAAAAGATGAAAAAAGCGCCCTAAGGCACCGCTAAGGCGGCCTAGGTGCATGCTTGGGACCTCTTGGCGTAACTACACCCCTTAAGGGTCCAAGAACCACCATTTGGATCCCCTCTTAAAAACACCCCCCACCCCGATCGGCCATCTAATTCTGCATTTCCCTTCGAAGTAGCAACTGGTTCTTTCCAATCTCCTTCCATGCATGCTCTTGTTGTGACTCCGACTGTCGCTCCTCTAGCTGTCGTCGCACCATGCCTCTGACAGCCATCGCCATCGCTTCAAACCGCCACTGACATCGTTTACTCTACCAGTATGCGTTGTTTTTCTCTCTCTTCTCTCTCTCTCTCTCTCTCCTCTCTCGCTCTCTCTCTCTCTCTCATCCCAATCCCAATCTCTCTCCCTCTCACGCTCTCGTCTCCCAGTCCTGGTCTCTCTCCCTCTCTCACTCTCTTGTCACGGTCTCTCTCTCTCTCTCTCCCATCCCAACCCCCCCTCTCTTAGCTCGGTCTCTACTCCTCTCTCTCTGTCCCTCAGCCCCCCCCTACTGTTGTACTCTATAGATTTGATGATCACAAAAATATTAAGTTTAATTCATGTTTCAGAAAATCACAAAACACTGAATATAATTCATGTTTATGACCAAGCATGTGATTTATGTTTATTTAATTTGAGGGTCTAATTTGTGTGTTAAGTGTGCAGCAATTTTGTCCAAAAGTCGCATTTGAAGTAGTCAATACCAAGCCCAAGACTTGGACAAAATAGAAAGAAAAGACTGGAAGAAGAACTGCAAAATTGACAATCAGACGACGAACCCATAGAAATCGGTCGACCGATATTGAAAGGGAATCGATGACAGATCAATTCTGGTTCAAAGGCAATCCATGTCAGTTCGGTTATGAATCAAAGGGAATCGATGACAAATCGATTACCTGTCTAAAGTCGGACCACCGATTTGGGCAAATCGGACGAACGACCTAGCCAGAAGGTTTGGCACTGGGACAGTCAAAAAGTCGGACGACCAACTTGAGGAAATTGATCGTCCGCCGGTCGAAGCCAAGTCACTTCGTATATTCAAGTTGTATCTTGACCAGCCGAAGCATCGGTCGAATAAACCCAAAGTCAGTTAACTGAAATGCCAGAATCGAACGACCGAGCGTCCAGCTGAGGTCCCAGTCGAAGCAAAGTTGAAATCATACAACCGATCCGATGATTTCAGTCAACCGATTCTGGAGTTTCTCCATACGGACTCTCCTAAACATAGTCCTATCAAGATCCAACTCTTGCCAAACATACATGGACTCTTTGGGTTATAAATACAACATGTTCCCATGTTTTGGAAGAAGCAAACGCGCCTCCAAGAATCCAACTCGAGCCCCAGAGTTTAAGAGAGGATCATGCTGCCCAAGAAAGAGCCAACAGATGCTCTGAACCTGTAGAAGCCAGAAGAACAAGTCTACATCGTCCACAAGCCTTCCAGACATACTTGAGAGGTGTTTCTACATCTGAAGGGCGTGGACCTGGTACTGCTACCTTGTTCAAAAGCTTTCTACATCGGTCGGTTCTTCACCTGAATCATCGTCAGTCAAAAACGACCACAAAGGCCGAATATCTGGAACAGGAGAACTCTACACTTTACTGTTTAGATTGTTGTCTCTCCTGTTCATGTTTTATTGTTCTTTCTAGAACCCTGAACATATATGTGTGTGTGCTCTGTTTGTGAGAGCACGTTGTTGTTTTGTTGGTGTGTAGTGCATGCACGCATACACGTTCGGCTATCTTGTCCCTGGGAAACGAGGTGGGGTTGTGGTTGTCCCCGAAAATAATCAGTGTATGTGTGGGTTTTCGCTTGTACCTGGGAAACAAGGCAGTGGAAATCCTCACAGGGGTGTGGGGTAGTGGACGTAGACACATACAGGGATGTGTGTGTCGAACTATTCTAAATCTTGCGTGCATGTGTGGTTTGCATCCATCTTTTCTATCTTCGTTCTACGCACGTTAGGATAGTTGGTTTCGTCTGTATACTTGCTATATTCTGCTGTGCATCTCACACAATAGGTTTGCTTAATTGAGTCTAATCTATTCTGTGTAAAAGAACTTTTATTGGGCGACAACCAATTCACCCTTACCCTCTTGGTTGTCCATTGCATCACAACACATCAATTGGTATCAGAGCAAAACTCTAGATCTAAAGAGAGATCATGTTTGCGATGGCCAACGAAGGATATGTGCATGAGGGTCATTCTATCAACCGTCCACCCTACTTTGATGGCAATAATTATTCCTACTAGAAAAATCGTTTGCACGTCTTTCTCAGAGCTAAAGGCTATGAGATATGGATAGTTGTGAGCAACGATCCATACGGATAAGGGAAAGTGGACGGAGGATAACATTAAAAAATCCAAGATAAATTTTACTGCCATGAATATAATGCAATGTGCAATTCATCCTGATGAATATTCTCGTGTTTCCATATGCAGTTCAACAAAGGAGATGTGGGATAAATTATAGCTTATCTATGAAGGCACTTCAGAAGTCAAGGAGACCAAAGCCAACATCCTGGTCCATGAGTACGAGACATTCAAGATGAGCCCGTGGAAACAATCTCAGACATGTTTGCACGGCTCTCCAACATCACCAATGGACTAAAGGCACTTGGGAACTACACGGACTCGGAAATAGTTCGTAAAGTTCTGACGTTCCTCCCACCAGCGTGACATACCAAGGCCACAGTCATAGAAGACTCCAAGAATTTGTCGACCCTCACTGTGGAGGAGTTAATTGGGAGTCTCATGACATATGAGATAAATCTGAAGAGGGAGGAGGCCGAGTAACCCTTGCTTCTTAAGCAAAAAGATGTAGCACTCAAGGCAAGAAAATCCAAGGCAAACAGTTCTGAAGAAAATTCCTCAAGTGTAGATGAGGAGGAAGTGGCCAAGATTACACGAAGCTTCAGAAAATTTCTAAGAAAGAAAAGGCCATAGTATGCAAAGCTTCCTATGGATTCCAAAGGCAAAAACAAGCCAATAGAAGACTCCAAGAATTCGTCGACCCTTACTGTGGAGGAGTTAATTGGGAGTCTCATGACATATGAGATAAATCTGAAGAGGGAGGAGGCCGAGTAACCCTTGCTTCTTAAGGAAAAAGATGTAGCACTCAAGGCAAGAAAATCCAAGGCAAACAGTTCTAAAGAAAATTCCTCAAGTGTAGACGAGGAGGAAGTGGCTAAGATTACACGAAGCTTCAGAAAATTTCTAAGAAAGAAAAGGCCACAATATGCAAAGCTTCCTATGGATTACAAAGGCAAAAACAAGCCAATAGACTCTAGCAGAAGATCAGAATTGATCTGCTAAGAGTGCCAAGGAATTGGGCACATGAGATCAGAATGCCCAGTATTTCTGAGGAAGCATAATAAAGAGAAGGTAAAGAAGCCCAAAGCCATGGTCGCCACCTGGAGTAATTCTGACCAGACAATGCTCCGAGGCTAAAGAACCCAAGAAGGAGGAGTGCGGTCTCAAGGCTATTAAGGATGAATCTCCCGAGGTAAACTTGACCGAGAATCCTTTACCCTTAAGGAGATTGAACAAATGTACTCTGATCTGTATGAAAAATACAGGAAAATCAAAAAGGAAAACAAGGGACTAAAAAATAAATTTGAAACTTTTCTGCATGCTGAAACAAATTGTATGTCATGTCATGAACATAAACTGCAATGTGAAAAACTACTAAATGATATTGAACTACTTTAAAGTAAAATCACATTGTATGAAGATGAAATTGAATGCATGGCTCATGACAATGGTAACTCTGAAAAATTCAACATGTTTGAAAAGGAAAATTTCTCTCTGAAATCTAAAAATGAGAAATTGAAAAACCAAGTGCATGTGCTTGAAGAGAATGTTAAAATTCTGAAAATTCTTTCATGAAAATGTATGAAACTATAGATGAGCTCAAGTCTACTGTTTCTAAACTCATGAAGGGAAAGCAAAAACTTGATAAAGTCCTTAGTGTTAAGGTGAACACTAACAAATATGGTTTAGGCTATTTCCCTAAAAGCAACAAGAACAAATCTGTTGAGTCTAAAATAGTCACATCTTTTGTTCATACTTCCAAAATTCCAAGCACTTCACAATCGCGTGTTAATAAAACTGTTCAAGTGAAAAAAACTGTTCATGCTAAGGAATCTGTGCAACCTAAAAAATCTGTTCATGCTAAGAAATAGGTACAAAATAAAAAAACAAGCTCATGTGAAAGGTAAGCATGTTGAATATTATGTTGTTCATAGGCCACAACCCACATAACACAATCCGAATGTCACATGTTATTTCTGTAGTGGGCATGGTTACATGAACTATACTTGCTCTTTAAAGAAAAACATGTAGAAAATGAACTTGGTATGGATTAGGAAGATCTGCTCCCTTCCAGGACTAACACTGCTGGACCCCAAAAACCGTTTGAATACCAAAAAAATCCACCTGAGATCTGTGGTTGCAGGTGTCTTGTCAAATTCTGAGGTGAAACATCAAGTGGTATCAATATGAATCTCAAAGCACCTACACTGTTCTATGAGTATCATGTTCTTCTATTTTGAACTTTCAATGGTAACACATGAATACTCATGTATGCATTTTTGTTTACTCTTATAGATTTTGATTATTGGCTATGTTTTTGTTTCCTTTCTATCAGAAAAACAAAAAAAAAAATGAAAAATCAAAAACACAAAAAGAGTCTTAGAATCTAATGTCTTTACATGTCTATCCATTGTATGCTTGCATCTACTATATATGTAGAGACACTTCCTTGACTCTTTCTATGGCCTAATACTCCCTTGATATTCTATTGCATTGGCTTAAGACTTAGTGTGCATTAATTCAGCCATTACGGGGGAGATTTCTGCATTTAGTGTGTGCATACATTAAGGGAGAGCCAAATAGTTATGTATTTAACTTGCTTCTCAAAATTCATTTGAAATTAAAACCAACACTAATGCACATGACTATGATTAATAGATATCATTTAATGATCGGTGAAAATTTTCCTAATACTTTGTGATGCTTAAAATCCACCTAGCTTGTAACAACTCGTGAGGAAAAAAACTACCTGTCCAAAGTGAAAAGAGGAACTGAGCTTAGTAACCGGGTCTTCCACTGAACAGTGAGAAGCCTCGAGTCAAATGGCAATACTTTCCTCGAAATAGAAAGAAAAAAAAATATTCATAATTTGTTTCAGAACAAAAAGAAGGGAACAGACTGATAGCTACCAAAAATCGAGGGTCTATCATGTATGGATAATAATGAGAGTATCGTTAATGTTAATTAGAATTCTACTTATCACATATGTGATGCCTCCTTATCATGTCTCACACTTCACATCTAATGAATTTAATTTTGAATGTGTGTTGAGAACTTAATTAAATACTGGACTATTTAACGGCTATCTTTTAGAGCATGCACTTCCATCAGATTCCTCAAAGTGATATTTTCACATACTTTGTATTATTCCAATTGCACTTTTATCCTTAATGCCACTCACTTTTTGATATTGTCAAAAAGATGTTGTCAAAAAGGGGGAGAGAATATTTGTAGATTTTATATTTTTGTTTTGGGAGAGAGTTTACATCCAAAAGAAAATGGGAGAGTTAGAGTCATAAGTATTTTAGAAAGGGGGAGTTAATCTTGCATGACTAAATGCATGTATTTGTCATATGAAAACACATAAAAATCAAATCAAATTCATATCTAAAATCCAATGTTGTGTTTTGTGTGAAAATTCTACAAGTGTTTTGTCATCATCAAAAAGGCAGAGATTGTTGTACCTTGTAGATTTTGATGATCACAAAAACACTCAGTTTAATTCATGTTTCAGAAAATCACAAACATTGAATATAATTCATGTTTATGACCAAGCATTTGATTTATGTTTATTTAATTTGAGAGTCTAATTTGTGTGTTAAGTGTGTAGTAATTTTGTCCAAAAGTCGCATTTGAAGTGGTCAATACCAAGCCCAAGACTTGGACAAAACAGAAAGAAAAGACTGGAAGAAGAACTGCAAAACTGACAATCGGACGACCGACCCTGAGAAATCGGTAGACCGATATTTAAAGGGAATTGATGCCAGATTGATTCTGGTTCAAAGGCAATATCACATCGGTTATGAATCAAAGGGAATCGATGACAGATCGATTACCTGTCTAAAGTCGGACCACCGATTTGGGCAAATCGGACGACCGACCTAGCCAGAAGGTTTGGCAATGGGACAGTCAGAAAGTCAGATGACCGACTTGAGGAAATCGGTCAACCGATCAGCCAGTCGAAGCCAAGTCACTTCGTATATTCAAGTTGTATCTTGACCAGCCGAAGCATCGGTCGAAGCTAAACCTAAAGTCGGTCGACCGAAATGCCAAAATCGGACAACCGAGAGTCCAGCCGAAATCCCAGTCGAAGCAAAGTTGAAATTGGACAACCAATCCGATGATTTCCGGCGATCGATTCCGGAGTTTCTCCATACAGACTTTCCTAAACAGAGTCCTATCAAGATCCAACTTTTGCCAAACATACATAGACTCTTTGGGTTATAAATACAACATGTTCCCATGTTTTGGAAGAAGAGAACATGCCTCCAAGAATCCAACTCGAGCCCCAGAGTTCAAGAGAGGATCGTGTTGCTCAAGGAAGAGCCAACAGATGCTCTGAACTTGTAGAAGCCAGAAGAGCGAGTCTACATCGTCCACAAGCCTTCCATACATACTTGAGAGGTGTTTCTACATCTGAAGGGCGTGGACCTGGTACTGCTATCTTGTTCAGAAGCTTTCTACATCGGTCGGTTCTTCACCTGAGTCATCGTCAATCAAAGACGACCACAAAGGCCGAATCTCCGGAACAGGAGAACTCTACACTTTACTGTTTAGATTGTTGTCTCTCCTGTTCATGTTTTATTGTTCTTTCTAGAACCTTGAACATATCTGTGTGTGTGCTCTGTTTGTGAGCACGTCGTTGTTTTGTTGGTGTGTAGTGCGTGCGCACATACACGCTGGTTATCTCGTCCCTGGAAAATGAGGTGGGGTTGTGGTTGTCCCCAGAAACAATTAGTGTGTGCATGGGTTTTCGCTTGTACTTGGGAAACAAGGTAATGGGAATCCTCACAAGAGTGTGGGGTAGTGGACGTAGACGCACACAGGGATGTGTTTGTCAAACCATTTTAAATCCTACGTGCATGTGTGGTTTGCATCCATCTTTTCTATCTCCGTTCTACGCACGTTAGGATAGTTGGTTTCGTCTGTGTACTTGTTATATTCCGATGTGCATCTCACATAATAGGTTTGCTTAATTGAGTCTAATCTACTCTGTGTAAAAGAATTTTTATTAGACGACAACCAATTCACCCCTCCCCTCTTAGTTGTCCATTGCATCACGGCACATCACCCACTTCTTTCTTTCTCTCTCCCTATGTTATCAAAGGTGCTTAAGATGGTCGCCTAGGCGCTGAGGCGAGGCGAGGCAACCTCAGAGCGCCTTGCGCAAGCCAATTTTGAGTAGGCAACCCTAGGCCGAGTTCAGGCCGATTCCAAGATCCCCTTATTTCCCGATTCGAAGATCTCTTTATTTAACTGAATACCATTTAAGTAAATGCTATAATTTGTAATTTCATTTACTTAAGATACTACATGTAAATAAGGAAGTATCCCCTATTTGATTCTAAAAAAAATATCAAAAAAATTATATCTCTTATTAAAAAAAAGTTAACTCTCCCATCTAAAAAGAAAACCACGATTTTGGTGATTCTATGCAAGGTTTGGCGCGCCGGATCGAGCCGGGCCGATCCCCCCGAATCGCATCGGATCAGGGAGGATCCGATGCGCGACTCGCCCGATGCGCCCAGATCCCTTCTTAGCAGGCGGATCGAGCCCGATGCGATTAGCATCACCATCTGAACCCAACTGCACATGTGCTGGAGTGACTGTCTCAACCCGACGCCAGGATGGTTTGACAGCAGCCCGAGTGATAGCAGGTCGACCAGGCTGAGGGTCAGGCTGTGGACCCTTAGATTTGCTGGTAGCAGGGGCTTTGGCTGCTAACTGTGGGGGACTTCCATCAGGTACCACAGAGACGTGGATTGAAGCATCAACTTTACGAGGTCCGGACCCGTGGGCTGTTGATCTGCTGGCGGATGCCGTTTGCATTTAGATTGCTGGTGACCAAGCCTTTTGCATGAGAGACAGAACAGGGGGGGATCCGGGTAGACCAGGGACTGCCAGAAGCCATCAGCTCCAATTCCGACCCACACTCTGGCGGGGAGTTGCTTGGAGATGTCCAGTTGGACATTAACTCGAGCAGATTGTGAGCGAGTAAGAGAGCTGGTGTTTTTGTCCACCTGGAGAACAGGTCCGATGCTCCCTGCTATGGAGCGGATCATACAGTCATGAAAGAAATTGACGGGAAGACCCGGAAGTTCCAGCCAAACTGGGACAATAGGGGAGTCTTCGTAGGGGGAAAAGGTGATGGTCCATCTGAAAAATCTGAAGGGGCGCCCTTGAACATGTAGTGACTCTTTCAGAAGAACTTGAAGGTAATCACTCCTATTCTGAAATCTGATGAGTAGATGCTTGTTGTCAAGAGCACTTATGATGAAATCATGAGAGAAGACAAATCGCTGCATCAGATGAGCTCTGATCTCCTGGAAGGAGGGGCGACCTAGTGGTGTGCGAGCTATGATAGCATTTTCCAGGGGCGAGCAGGAGATGTTGACTTCTTCAAGGGAGAAGAACACAGCTGGCTCTCCCAGATCTGTGCTGGCTGGTGGGTGAACCTGAAGGGGTAACGCTGGTTGCTTTGAGCATCTGGACACCACTTGAGCAAAGGTAAGAGAAGCAGCAGCCGAGGAGGTTCCTGGAGTCACTGAAGCAACAGTGGGCGGAGCAGAAGCTTCGCACCCTTGAGCAGGTACTTGAGCACAGCAGGTCGGTGGAGCAGCTGTTGGATCCCTAGATGATGCCACGGCAGGAGCTTCTGCTGGAAAAGGAGTAGCTGGCGCACCAGCAGCTGGAGGTGGCGGGGGAGCTTCTACACACAAGCCACCGGGCAGCTGGGCCCTAGGAGGAGAAGCACCGCTTGAGGGGGCAGGCCACGATCCAGCAGGGGCCCAGCTATGAACAGTAGCAGCAAGGGGGTTTTGCACGGGGATGTAGTGAACAGCAGAGCCAGGAGGGGGAGGAGGGGGGGCAACACCCCCCCCCCCCTCCTTGGGCGGCCATGGCCACCCCCAAGGGAGGGCGACCAGGAAGAACCGGGAGCTTCTCACTCTAGGGCAGTTTAGAGAGAGAAAGAAAAAATGGGCAAATTTTTTACAGTAGAACAATTGATGGTGACTTGTAGGAAGAGGTGTGTATGCAGCCCCCTCCTACACTTGATGTCAAGGCATAGTTGTCAAGGCGCCCGCCTAAGCGGTGCCTAGGCAGGAAGGCGCCAAATTGATGGCTAAGCGAAGGTCTGTCTTTTAAGGACTCAGAAAGGCATCCCAATGCGGTGCCTAGGAGGTCTAGGCGAGCGCCTTGGCCCATCTGGGGCACCTTCGGTGGCCCTTATGATGCATGGACTTTAAGCCACGGCTTGGGTGGTTGGGGGAGAGCACAGAGCCCGGGTCCGCTTCAACCCAGACCTGGTTTACCGCCGTCGGGGAGCACAGCACACTATAGAGGCGTCAATCTGGTTGGGCGACGAGCCCATGGTGTAGAGTTTACATCAAGGAGTCCATAGACAGTAGTTATGGCCCAATTGGGGCCCATTAGTACCTTTCCTATTTTCACTTATTTTCTGTTCCGAATTTTAGTATTATTTCAGTTCTGATAGGATTATTTTAAAGTGTTTTAATGATAGGTATTTAAGAGTTCCATTGGGATTGGGATTAGCCCAAACTTTTAAATATTTGTAAACATCCTATTTGGAGGAATAGAACAGAATATTGAGTTTAAGAAATTGAGCCGCTTCTCCTTTCGTGACGGAAAGAGCCCGAGAAGGGTTTGGCGCAAAGCCCCGCCGAGAAGGCTTCATCACCATCGCCTTCCCTCCTTCCTCTTGGTTTCCCTCTCCCTACTATGGAATCCCTGTTCACCACAATTGCCGTACGACCCGCCTTCCCAACTGCATCGCCAGCATCGCCTCCGCCGCATTCCTACATCTCCCACGCCCGCGCCCTTGCACAGGCCGCCTCGCGCTCGTGCACAGGGCACTTGTTTTAAGTGTGCTAAGATATTACACTTCTTATTTTCATTTAGCGTATTTACATGTATGAGTATTTACTTGTTTGTTTTAAGTTAGAAATAGTTTTCTGATGATATAATGATATTTGCACTTTTGTTCTTATTAGTGTGCTTGTTTATTTGAAGATGTCAATTGAGATTTTTTTATGACTTTATGATATATAATGTGAGTTTGTTCATGTAATTAAATTTTTGTGCTTTCATATAGTTTTGACCTTTTTGTTGTGACATTTTTTTTTGTAAGTATTTTTTGTGATATGTAGCTCTATATATATATTTCTCATATTTTTATTTTTTAATAATTATTTGCCATATTATGATATGTCATTGCAATTATGTCTACCATATTATGATTTTTTTATTGATATCATCATCATCATATATATTTTTAGAGATATAAATATCATATAAGAGGGACACTTGAAAACAGCTCATACTTAGTTTCGTCCTAAATGCTTAGGTATCGCTTAGACAGGCGGCTAAGTGCTTAGGTGATCTAAGACCCCAACTACGTTTTGGTCGCCTTGACGCCTTGACAACTGTGTCAGGGGGAGAGTATGTAAACTGCATAAAGTTATTTATGGGCTGAAGCAATCATCTCGGGCATGGTTTGATAGATTTCCAAAAGCTATGCTCAGCTTTGCTATTCTCAGGGCAGTTCTGACCACACCCTTTTCACGAGATGGCAGGATAACCATGTGGTTATTCTACTGGTTTATGTGGATGATATGATTATCACAGGTGATAATGTTCGTGAAATAGAAAAGCTGAAACAAAATCTAGCACAAGTGTTTTATATTAAAGACTTTGGGAAACTTAAGTATATTCTAGGCATTGAAGTTGCCCAATCCCAACAGGGTATCTATATTTGTCAGAGGAAGTACTCTCTGGATTTGTTGGAGGAGACGGGGAAGCTTCGATGTAAACTACCTGACACTCCTATTAAATTAAATCATTGTCTTAATGACGTGGATAGTGATCTTCTGTCAGATTCAGAAAAGGGAAAATATCAAAGATTGGTCAGTCGCCTTCTCTATATGGGACTTAAAGGATGCGGAAATAACTTCAAGTGAAATTTAGAAGGAGAGTTGAATAGATTTCCCTCAATTTTAGCAAATCGTTGATTAAATTCGAAATCTACTAATGACGTAAACAAATTGCAAGAACTCAGATCAATTCTAAAATCAGTTGTGTGTGCAAATAGTGAATTCAATGGTGACAAACTGATACCAATAGAGTGTGTAAGGTGTGACTACCAAGCATCTAACGAAAGTTAAGATCAAACCACGTAAACTAGATGATTTAAGGTGGTTCAGACTACACAACTTATGTATACTACGTCCACCGGGCACACACACACACAAATTGCTCATGTAGCAAGTTTGAAACGCACACACAATTGATCACGACCTGAGATAAAAGACATCTCAGATCAAAACACACACGTTGAATCTAAGCAAAAAGATTGTTCAATTCAACACAACACATACTATATAGTATAGAATTGAGGCACAAACAGAATATTCAGAAGAAGTGACAAGAAGATGATCAGGTTTGAATCTTCGTAGCCTCTGATCTCGCTCTTCTATCCTCGAATTGGAGAAGGCTGACGAAGAGCCCCCAACTTGAACGGCTCAATTTGATCTCCTGGGCGAAATCTTCTTGTCTTCTTCCCTTGGACTTAAAGCAGAGCACTGGAGAGGCTTCTCTCTGTTTGCCGCAGCTTTTTGGAGGGTTGTGTGCTCTCTCGTTTCAGAAGAGACAAAGGGCACCCTTTATAGGCTGGTCCCTATCCTCACACGTATATGGGAGTGCGCGTGGACTAGGAAAGGACACCCTAATTAAAGCCTTGTGCCGCTCACGTGTTCAATCGCTGGGCTTCTTGGTTGCCGACAGACGTACAAAGGTTGTCGACAGCCGCATGAAGGTTGTCGACAGCCGCATAAAGCTTGTCGGCAGTTGTTGCTTCAGTTCGCCCATCCATAACCATATTTCTATAGAAGATCTTTAGTTGTTGACAGATGCACGAAGGTTGTCGACATCTACTACCGAGCTTACCCATCCAGAACCATGTATCTTGGTGAATTCTTTGGTAGTCGACAGTCGAGAATCGCTTATCAACAACTACTGATCCAATTCTGTCATCCAGCAACGATTTTCTGAGGACTGCCTTAGGTTGTCAACAGCTGATTTGGGGGTTGTCGACAAGTATACCTTGAACTCCTTTTTCTTCAAACTTTACTTATCTTTTGTGCACTCCAAGTTGATAGTGTCATCCTAGAAAGATAATACTTCACTTCATGAGTTAAAATGAAATATTTTCATGTAGTTGCTATCATCAAAATAACATGTGCAATATATTACTCAACAAGACTCACTAGTCTTGACCTAACATATGCAATTAGTGTGGTTAGTCCAAGGATGGCAGAGTCGGGTCGGGTGGCTGGGTCGGCCCCAACCGATCCCGACCCTGAGTCGGGCCAGACTCGGCCTGAGTCGGGACAGTAAACCAGTCCCGACTGTCCCGTGGGTGGGTCGGTGTTCCCCCCCCCCCCAAGAGTCGGGTCGCCAGGGGTCGACCCGACTCAGAGTCGGCCGACTCCGCTCCGAGTCGGCGACTCTGCCATCCATGGGTTAGTCAGTATATGAATGCTCCTAGAGTACCTTATATGAAATTTGTTGAAAGAATACTTCACTACATCAAGTCCTGTCCTAGGAAAGGACTCCTATTCTCCAAGGGTAACAACTAGTTGATTGAAGGCTATTCAGATGCTGATTGCTCCAAGACCTCTGCTGGTACTGCTAACTGCCAAGGAACCTGAAACATAGCTCTTCACCACTGCTCCATGACCTCTGGCGGGGGCGAGGGTGGATACCACTGCTGCTGCGGTGCTCCCTGCGGCAACAGAACACTCTATTGGTCATTGTTGGAACGCGGAATTTTTCCCTCTTCTCCATCTCTCGTTTACCTCGAAATGAATTTTTTTTGTGGGCGTGCCAGACTGTTACGAGAAACAGACAAAGATTATTTTATGAGGAGTATTGGGTGCGGACCCTGATACCCTCGAATTTATTTTCCGCGTGCGCTCGCGTTCAGGGCGATTGGAGTGGTCGTGTACTGGACCGTTCCCCACCGACCGAAGTCGATGTTTCATTTACATCGAGTATAACACTCGAATACCTTCGAATGCGTAATGTTTATTAAAAGACCGTATGCCGAAATTTAAAAAGAAAAGGCAGATGACAAATGAATTTCCACAATTTTATTCAAGCATGCTCATGTCATTTATATTTATGACATGACGTTTACATTTACATGTACGCCTTTAGTGGGGTTTTGTACCTCCACTGGACGTGTATACAACAAGCCAATTACATGGACGTCGACGACAAGGTGTATGTGCCTCCGTCGGACGCTTACACGATAATGGGTACGTATGTGTTACCAGTGGGGTGTTTATGCCTCCATAGGTTAACATGCCTCGACGCGTGCCGTTTTGTGACACCGGAGGACTTAAACATATGTGCCTCGACGTGTGTCGTTTTATGACACCGGAGGACTTGAGTCATGCCTCGACGTGTGTCGTTTTATGACACCGGAGGACTTAAATATATGCCTCGACGTGCGTCGTTTTATGACGCCGGAGGACTTAAATATATGCCTCGACGTGCGTCGTTTTATGACGCCGGAGGACTTAAGTGCAAAACACTGAGGGTCGTGTGACAACCTGTGGTGCGTTCCTGCGGACGTGGCGCAATGCAACCCGAACGCTGAGGACGAAACACCAACGGGCGTCAGCGCGTGCGGCCTATTTAAGCTCACGCACGGATCACCCTCTGAGCACAGGCAAACTCGGAAGCTTGGGCCGGAAATGGCGCGTCTGTGTGTGTGGAAGCGCGCTTTAGGCCGAGAGGCGTGTCTGTTCAAATGGGGGAGTGCCCCCCTATTTATAGATCTTGAGGGGGGCTAACTGGCGGGGGTACCCTCCCCGGCGGAGGTACCCGCGGGCACGAGCGTCGAGGGCGACGAACCGGCGGAGGTGCTTCGCGAAGAGCCTGACTGGCGGAGGGGGCCGCCAGTCAGGTACCTGACCGGCGCCCCTCTTGGCTAGCAGAGGGGGGCCGCCAGTCAGGGACCTGACCGGCGGCCCTCCCTGCTGCGCAGGGGGCCGAACCGGCGCCCCCCCTGCGCGGGGCAGGGGGCGAACGGCGGCCCCCCTGCTCGCGGCAGGGGGCCGAACCGGCGGCCCCCCTCGCACGCGGGGCCCGCGGGGGGGGCTAACCGGCGCCCCCCCCCCCCCTGCTCGGCGGGGGCCGAACCGGCGCCCCTTGGGGGGGCGAACGGCGGCCTCCTCACTGGCGAGGGGGTGACCGGCGGCCCCCCTTGGGCCTCTCTGGCCCACCACCTACTTAAGGGTGGGGCTCACTCATTCCCCGTCATTTTCCCCGTGATCTCCGGGAAGAAATTGGGGAGAGAGCTCCGTGGGCCTCCCTTGGTTGTCGGTCGACGCCCGCGGACGTGCGCACGTGCACCGTTCCGCTTCTTCGGCCGTTCCGCGTGCGTTTGTCCTCGTTTTCGGGGGACACGTGCATTGATCGCTCGGGACCATCGGCTTCGGGCGCGACTCCGCACTCCGCCCCGGACGTGGATTTCTTGACATCCGGGGTACGTACCCTTCGTCGACGAAGATTCTCGGGCTTCTCGCTTCGGGTCGCCCTGGTTTAGCGCGAATACTCGGACTTGTTGGTTTCCGACGTCCGAGCGGGGGGATCGGGAGTTTATTCCCGATTCTCTTAGGGCGTATCCGTCGCCCAGGGTTTGTTTAAGCCCCGATATTTCGGGTTCAACAGTCATCGTGCTGAGGCTGAGCATCTGACGGTGTGTGCTCTGCTGCGACCGACCCATCCGGCGCGTCGTTCTGATGTCCACCAGCTCTCTGACGTGCCTGCGTCTGCGTGGAGCCATGTCCTGCGACACAATTATGAATCAAGTTAGCGGTTTAACCCGACGGCTAGCAGTGTTACTTGTACTTCCTATGGAACTTTACGTTGTCAATTAATTCCATTACAAGTCTTGATAGACCCCTTGCTCTGATACCACTATAACGGCCCCGGCTCCCACCGAGAATCCAGCCGTCAGCACCGCCGCCCACGAGCCTGAAGACTTGGAAGGGCTAACAGACCAATCTAACAAGATATGTAAAGGAATTAAATGTCAATAACAAGCACTAGAAATGTACCACAAGTAAAGGAAAGCGTCTACCACAAAGTACGAGTGTAGTACAGTCCCAAGTAACAAAATACAAGTGCTAAAAGGAAAGGGAATAATAGATCCCTTAGGGAAATACCCCGAGGGTGAAGAACTAAGAAGTATAGGGTAATAATGCATGCCGTCTACTACGGCCCTGTCTCCTCTGCCCGCCGCGGAAAGTACTGTTGTGAAGCCTCACCTGAAAAGGAGGGAATGAACTTCATGAAAAAAATCCAGTAGGGACTACCAATCTTCCACTGGTTCTAACAAGCAGAAAAGATATATATTTAACAGAAAGTAAATAAGACAATCTATTCTACTAACAAAGTAAGCGCGGAAGCGGAAAGTAAACTACACGGCCATCTGTCTAAACACGTCGAGACCAGAAACTCGTGTAACCAAGGCACGGGGACGAACCCCAAGGCTGCAAACACAGACAGAGGAAACTGTCTGGACAAGGACACTAGCCACAGAACAACTACCACTAGTCAACCAGTCAGGAGCGCCATGCGCTTTACCCTCGACCACTAGTCCGGGTCTGCCACCTCCCGTCGGAGTGAGACTGCAGAACTAAGAGTAACCACACAACTGCCGTAGTCTGGCCGGACTATGGTCCCACGCCTAGCCCCTCTAGTGGTACCGGAACCACGTAGAGTGAGGCAGTACAAAGGACTAGCTGATCTGCGCCGAAAGAACAATCAAACCACCTCGGCGTCCCAGACCAACCAAGAGAGCTCTGCAAACAACTCTACGCGTAGTCCCCACCGTTTCCCCTCAGCTACCAAAGTCCGTAACTCGAGCACACCTGCCGCCACGAGAACTCCCTCAACCGGCAAGCGGGGACGGGGGGTCCTAAGTAATAGTAACAACCTCTAACGGGACAAGCCCTCTAGTGTCAAGCACCGGACGAACGACTAGTGTAGGACCATGCTAGGAACAGCACAGGTGCCAAACAAATAGAGACGCAACGGAAAGAACTCCGAACAGGTCGCTAGTCACTCTCTGTCTGAGAAGGCGACAGGGTCACTGTCGCTTTCTTAGAGGAGGCGACATAGTGGCTTGTCGCTACCTGAAGGCGACACCCTGCCCGTTGCGACCTAGGTGAGAAGGCAACGCGCACCCTGTCGCAACCAGAACACGACAGGGTGTTGTCGCTACCCAACCAGAAGGTATGGTCTGAAGGCGAGACACCCCCTGTCGCAACCAGAATGCGACAGGCCGGGTGTCGCGACCAGACCAGAAGGCGACGGGGGTTGCGTCGCATTCTGGGTCGCTACAAGGACCTTGTCACAACCACAGACAGAGGACTGGGTGCCAACCCGAGACCTCCAAAAATGCCCCAAAACGTCGATTCCGGTATGCACAAGGGGAGGGGAGCATGGGGAACGGTTAATACACATACTATAGGCTCAAACCACCCACCATCACACCCATGCATAGCAATGTCAAGGATCTACACTCAGGTAACCTCACATGCATGTCATGAACACACTCAAACCCCCAATCCCAAGCAAGCTCAAAGGAATCAAACATGCATCCAGACACACCTAGCATAGATTCTACAAGGCTTGGAGAAGGGGAAGGTGGTCCTAGCATACTCGAACTAGGGGAAGGTTGAGCAAAACCTACCTCAAATAGAAGAGCCAACCCGTTGGGGTCTTCTCGTGTGCATGGCCACCTCCTCCTCGCTCCAAGCTCCACGCTCACGACGTCCACGAGCAAGATACGTCCTCCTACACGTCGAAGAAGAGGTCACACGTTGGAGAAGGAAGCCGCCATGCCCACAAGATCACCCTCCACATCCAAGATCGGACAAAAGGGAGGGAAGGGAGAGGAGAGGAAGAAGAAACAGAGGAAGGGGGGAACAGATCTGTTGGCCTTGCATATATAGGCCACGGATCTGAGAACGCGACAGCTTGGTGATCGCGTTCAGTAATGAACGCGACAGCCATCTTGTCACGACCCCAAGGTCATGGTCAGACCTGACGGTTGGACCTGCCACGTGTCGCCCTCGCAAGCCTGACACCATGAAAGCGACGATTGGCATGTTGCTTTCAGGTGACATGCGCCACGACACGTGTCCCAACTGTCCCGACAACAAGACGACAAACGAACATGTTGAGGCCAGAAGGTGAACGCGATGACATGACCGTCGCGTTCTTAACCAGAACGCGACAGCCAACCCGTCGCCTTCAGAAGGCGACGGCCCGATGCGTCGCTACCTTCAACAGAAGGTGGTTGGCCCAAGAGGGAAGGGATATTACAATATGGCTGAAGCTGTTCCTAATGGATCTTGGCGTTCGAGTTTGTTTACCAATGAAGCTCTATTGTGATAACAAGGCTGCCATCAATATAGAAAACAACCCAATCCAGCATGACTGCACAAAGCATAAAGAAATTGATCATCATTTCATCAGGGAGAAGCTTGACTCTGGAGAAATTTGTCTTCCTTATGTGAAGTCACAAGACCAAGTCGCAGATGTGTTTACAAAAGGGCAATCCGCTGCTAATTTTCAACTTTGTCTGAGCAAGCTAAATATGCTTGATATCTACACTCAACTTGAGGGGGAGTGTAGCCGTGTCAAAGGGTGAAAGGGGCATTTTTGTCCCTTCAAAATAGTCTTTTCTTTCGGGTTATCAGTTGTTAAGGTAGTCCTGTTATCTCTCCCTGTTTGGAGGGTATTTTTTTGTCTTGTTGAGTTTCCTTGTTTTGGAGATTACCCAACTTCTAATAAAACTAGGACCAGAAGAGATGGCAGTATTATCATGGTTGTGATTCTCTCTCCTGCTTTTCTCTTCATCTTCCTCTCCTCTCTAGCCCTAAACTTTAACACTACTGAAGCAGTACGATGAAGTTAAAACATAGGATGCATGAAAAGCAATGAATACCCATACCTCAGAACCAAACCCATTCGCACGTGAGTTTCCATAAAGAGATATAAGTTCATCTTCTGGAACCTGGTTTCCATACCTGAAATATAGAATCATGCCAGAAGACATAATAAATCAAAATGACCAGCTTCAACATCTATGAAAGAAAAAATACAAAGCATCGACAAGCAAACACCTTATGCCATCATAACGTGATAGGTTGGAAGATGACTCAGAAGAAGCTAGAATGTAGTATGCTGGCAAACCAAGAGAAAAGGAAGGTAGAGAAACCTGCAGTCAGACAAAGAAATATTATGCAGCTTCTTCTAATCCAAAATGTGACCCATGCTTCAAAAATAACAATCTTTAAAACAAGCTAACACAAAAGCACCTCTGTTACTACAGCGCCAAGATCTTCCAAATGCACTGCAGCACTTTGAATTGAGGATAGTACCCCAGCATCAACACCCTCCCCAAGTGTCTCGCAGATAACACCAACCCTTATTCCCTTCAAAGGTTAGAGTCCATCTGATCAATTGGAATCAACTTTGACATATAATCAGGGATCTCCTGGAAAGGATAAATTTTAAGAACTTATGGAATAATAGCAGTGTCATTATATTGCGATATCCATTTTGTGGCCACCCTCATTAAAGTGGGGAAAAAAAAACAAATAGTCATGAGATGGACCACAATAAAACCATATCAAGAAATATTCAAAAATACATGTGCATCCTTTGCTCAAGTATCATAAGATCATAAGAAATGGAGCATGAAACATCATGTAGAAAGCATTTTCTGTGTCAAAAAATAACATGGAAATCAGCAAGAGAACTATAAAGAGACAAAAGAATGAAAATAATAAATAATGGTACTCTCTTTTATCTTTCTTGTAAAACTAACATGTTACAACACATTCCAGGAAAAGGGCTTCTTTTAGTTTTCAGTCCATATAAACTTCCATAATTAGCCTTTAGTCCCACAACTTTTCCAGTTAATCCTAACTCCAAAAGACTAAATTATGCTTAAAAGTCCTCACCATATGACCCCTTGTCGACTAAACTATAGTCTAACATTAATATGAATAATTCATGAAAGAGAGAGATGGGACAGACTTCACTCATTGCAATCCCAGCACCCTCATCGCCACCCTACTGATGGATTCCAGAACCAAATGGAGAGCCCATCCTGCTCTCCCTATCTCTCCCATATCCTCTCTCATTTTCATTCATCCTTTCACAATTGAGAAGAGCAACTATACTAATTTCCTTGTTTGTTTCTTTTGATATTCTTCAATTGCATCTTTCACACTATTGCCAACTACAAGGACCTATTTCCAAAAGGGGTTGAAAAAGAAGAACCTAAAAGATTTAAAGGCCTGTCAAGCCTGTCACGTTTTCAGCTTCAGGCCCGAGCATGCACTAAGCCCAGGCCTTAGAACAACTCTTTAGCAATGGGTCAAAATTTAAAATTAAACCTAGCCAAAGAGTTGTAACATGCTGGAAGGCCCACGGACCAGCTGGGCCCCTTGACAATTGTCGGGTACAACTTAAAATGCCAAAGATTATTCTCAGTGTGGTTACCATCTTCAAAGTCAGAGCAAAACACGTCGAAGGATTAAGACCAGGGTTAGAGACCCGCAGACCGGACAGAACCATTAAAAGCCATGAACTGGACTTTTTCATGAAGAGGGAGACAAAGACAGCTGCAATCTTAATAATGTCAAATGTTCTTGTCAATATCTTCACATTTACATTAAGATACATGCAAAGGACATGTTGAGAGTAATTATAGAGAATTTAGACAAACAAGAACATGTAAAATCTAGATTTGTACCATACAATTGTGTCCACATGCATACCATTACAATAGACAACTAAGACAACAGCTGTGAGAAACAACTAGTGTATAATTGAGAAAAGAAAACAAATAGACTTCTCCAAGTCCAAACCCATGCATAAAAGTTTTGCCAAGTGCAAAAGCTGGATATACATATGCAAATACATGGATCAGTTGATTGATGAAGTAGAATTCCTTGTGAGGTTTACACATTGTTATAAAAATCATATATACAACAAATAGAAAATGCTGTCATGTAAGAAACAGCAAGGTGGCATTTACATGCTTACTACTGGTGGCATCTAATTTGTCATGTCCAGAAATTGCATTCAGAAGAATGGCCGAATCAGCCACTGATGATCCAAAGCATCCAATTACATCCAATGAAGATGCATATGCCATCAACCCAAACCGTGACACACGCCCATAAGTTGGTTTGATTCCCACAACACCACAGAAAGATGCTGGTTGCCTCACACTACCTCCAGTGTCACTTCCCAAGGAAACTACACACTGCCTTGCAGAAACAGCAGCAGCGGAACCCCCTGAAGATCCACCCGGGACCCTGGTTACATCCCAAGGGTTTGCAGTCACCTGTGAATTAAAGAGCACTTCTTATATCAAGAATTCTAGTATCTACATAATTTGAACCTCAACAGAAGACCACCAAATTAAGAACATCTAACTGACCATAGAATTAAAAGTTCAAATGAACAAAATAAGAAGCAAAGGATAAGGACCTACTAAGGAATAATGGCATGATTTGTAAAAGAAAAAGAGAAAAAAGACAATGTTACAAAATAATGCCTCAACTCCTTTGACAAAGAAAAAATTTAATAATGACATCAGAAATATTTATCACTCGACTTACCACTGTCACTCCCACTGATAACTTACTGCAGGATATCAGCATCTTCAGAGGTGTATTGGCTATCTGTATCTCATTTCTCAGTATCACATCCAGGTACCATGCAATGTCCCGGATTTGAGCTTTTACTTATGTTTGTGCATCCAATTAAAAGAACCAGCAAGTAAATATCTGCTGGGAAAAGATGGACAGATGAAATTGGTATTTCTTGATATTCTAGTGATCAGTTGTAACCGGTGTTTAACTTCTTAACCTATACCATGGCTGATTGCACACGAGATTAGTAAAAGGGGAAACTTATTCAAGGTCCAAAATGGGGATGCTAATTAACTTCTAGTCCACTGACTGGAAATGTTAGTCATAGGACCATTGACCATGAGAATATGTATTCCTAGTCCAAAATATTCTGTGGTATCTAGTTTTGCTAAAAACCTGAAAATGCTCATGTCAGATTTCCTCCAACCCATGACGGGAATGGAAACGAGCTCCCTCCTTCCCTCCCTCCCTCCCTAGAGAAGAGATGGTGGCAGGGAGGTCCAGTCCCAGCAGGTCTGTCCAGGAGATGAGGGAGAAGGCACACCAGCAGTGAGGAGTTGTAGAGAGAATAAAACTACAATAAATATTCCTCCATAAAAAGCCAGAAAAAGAAATTGGCACTTGGATTTTCTACCACCCTCACCGAAACAGAGAAGACAGTTTCCATTAAGGACGAGTTGGAAATTAATATTTCCAGTAGTTTTAGACCTGTGGGCGGCCAGAAATCAATTAGGATGCCCATTTTTGGATTGGATAGCAAATTCCCATAAGTAGAAACAACAGTCCTTCACCGAGTGAACTTGGGTTAGTTTTCTGGTTCAAATGGATCCAACAAAAGAAACTCTAGTCTAAACCCTAATCCCTAAACCCTAAATAAAATGCATGAGATATCATGTCAAAAGAGAAATGTAAAAGATTCTTTAATTTGGAATGATTCGGTAATATCCATGGTTAGGATCCATTTCTTTTTGTTAGTTAAAAACTGCTGCAGCTTGGATACTTTATGTCATGTTAGGCCAGTCAGGAAATACATCCTTCTTACTTAAAAAAATGCAGCTGGAATACTCTGTTTCTTGTTAAGATTGGCATGAAATGTACCCTTCCTGTCTATTCCTGAGAAATTGAGAATCTGAGCAATCTACTCAGTTCCTCAAAATTTTAAATGCTCAATTCTTTCATTCAAACTAAATCCCATTGCCAGAACAGCACATAAACTTTAACCTCCTTCCCTGTATTTGCCATCAAACAAAACAATTTACAAACAGAGAATTCCTTGTTGTGATCTTCAAATGAAAGAGCTGAAGATGGGTCAACCTAAGGGCCCTGTTGGCACGAAAATCTGCAGTAGTCTAAAAGTGTGACCAAGACCAAAGTTTAGAAAAATGAGAGAGAAACCACAAGTCAAGTAGTGCAGATTCTTGTGAAGATAGTGGCGCACAGGTGTTCTACTCCCCTTTCAATTGGTCCCATGTAACTCATTGCCAGAAACTCCATTGATAGTGCAAATGATGAACCCTGCCTCCGTTCATTTCCCAAAATGCAGTATTGCTATAACCTCCTTCCTGCAAAGTCTACTACTTCCCCGGTCCAAAGCTCATCATGCATTCGGCTCCCGTACGGGCTACTTCTCCACTCAGTCCGTTCTTTCCCGAGCCATTTATTCCCCCATCCTATTCACTCAATCGTACAAGTTCTCCCTCTTGAACACAGCAGTTCCACCTCGTTGCAAAAAAATATAGCCGGTGGAATAGAATTCAGGTCCTACCTTTTCTTTACGGGTTGTTCAAACAGGACAAAACGTCAAAATATTGGCCTTTTCCGCACCTAACCAGCCAATATCTCAGAAAACCAACAAAAAGTACCTGGAAGCCCGACCCCTCAGTGGTGCTTCCCATGCCGAACTCGTCCAGGTTTGTTTTCCCCACCAAGATAGCTCCTTTCTCTCTCAGCTTCTTCACAGCCGTGGCATCAAACGCAGGGCGGTACCCTTCCAGAATCCTCGACCCCCCAGTGGAGGGCATGTCCGCAGTGCATATGTTATCCTTCACTGCCACCAGCACCCCCGCCAGCGGGCCCAACTCCTCCCCCCTCTCGACCGCCCGGTCAACCTCCTCGGCCTGCTTAAGCAATTCCACCTCCTCCGCTACGTGGAGGAAGCTGCGCACAGTGGGCTCAGCCCCACGGAGGCGGCGGACGTAGTCGGAGGCGACCTCGGTGGCCTTCCTTTGGCGGGAGAGGAGGGACTCACGGATGGAGAGGATTTCGGAAGGCGGAGGGGAGGAGGGAGAAGGGGCAGTGGCGGCGGGCGCGCAGGGAGTGTGGAGGAGGCGGCGGCTTCGGGGAAGGTGGTGACCGGGGTTGTGGAGGCGGCATTGAGCCAGCAGGAGGCGGGGGCTCTGGGTTGGTGCGGGCATCTCTCTCTCTCTTCTCTCTCTCTCTGCGCGCTTTTCCTACTCTGCGCGGAGTCTTGGATGACGCGGGATAGCGGGCGAGGGACGGACGGCGTGTTGCACGTGCCGTGCACGTGACGACGTATTTTAGGTTGTGACAGTTTTGGATTAGTGATTCTTCATTGTACATATTAGTCAAATAAAAATATTACACACGTGTGGTATATCCGTAGATGTATAGATGTAGTATAATTATTAAAATAAATTAAAAATAAATTAAAAATAAATAAATAAAAATAATTTTTATATATTTGAAAATAATAAATAAGGAAACATGACTTTTTCAAATCAAAAATAAATCAATTAGAATTTATTCGATATTATAAATTGAAATTGATAATTTAAGAAATGTATTAAACATGTTCAACAATTTTTAGAAAGAAAGAAAGATATAAATTGAATTTAAAATAAATTTAAGTAATTATAGAAAGTTAGAAATATTCATAAACATACGTTTTAATTAATAAATTTAGGATTTACAAATATTCATAAACATACGTTCTAATTAGTAATTTTAGGATTTACCTTTTAAAATGTATCCAAATATTCATATTCATACCTTAATTAAATAGGTAGAAACTTCGTTGGAAAGTGAGAAGAAAAGAATGAAAAACACAAATAGAGAAAGAATGAGGCAAAAAAAGTAAAAAATTAAAATTATAGATTTAAATAATCAATCCATTGGAATTATATATCATTTCTTCACTTAAAACCTAATCATCTCATTGTTAAATGATCGATCATTTTACAACTTAACACCTAAATAATCGATCAATTTGAAAAACCAATCGATTTTGCTAAATTCATGGATTGTTTCTCACTGAAATAATCAATCATAGTTATCTATATTTATTTTTTATATATAATATATAGTTATTTTTAAAATAAAAGAATATAAAATAAATACAAATATATTAAAAATGTAAATTTATATAAGCTACATTTTTTTATTATTTATATTATTTTAAGGATTGTAAATATAGTTTATATTATTTTACATTTTTTTTGTAGATCAATGCAGACGAATCTTATCCCATTACAAAGTCTATTAAGTGGATCTAAATTTCTTAATAGCATTATTGGACAATGCTTCTTTAACATCAATTTTGAAGGTGGTATCTCATTAGGTGTTAAACTATTCAAAAATTCAACTTAATAGTTGCAATCTGCTTCATCAACTGCACAATCAAAAATATAGTAAACTTTCTCTTATCTTAGAAATCTTTTTATGATCATCTCATTGAGATTGTCAACATATTCATTTTTTGTAGTCAATATAGCTCTTTTTGCAACATAAGCTACATCTACATATTGTGCATTAAATTCTGTATAAATTGTGTCAATCAATGTATCTTCTGATTCTCCTTCTTTATCACATCCTATAAGTATATCACCTGGAATGTGAATCATATCGTTGTCTATTGTTTCTTCTACTCCATCACCAATACGCAGCAAAAAATCCAAAAAATCTGGATCATCTCTTGCACGTATATTTATTTTCAAGTACAATTTTGTCATCAAAGGCCACAAGTATGATTTGACGACAGATGGTTCAATTGTTTGATTTCTTGTTCCTTTAAGCACCATTGGAAGTAGGGCTGTCAATGGGCCGGGTTGGCCCGACAGGCCCGTGGGCTTGGCCCGATTTTGGGCCGAGTCGCAAGACTCTTTTCGGCCCGTGGGTTTTTAATAGGGCCTAAAAGCCCAGCCCGAGGGCTTTGAGTTCGGCCCGATGGGCCGGCCCGCCCCGTTCTCTTTTCTTTTTTTCTTTTCAAAATCTTAAATTTTACTTAGCTAAAATTATGTTATTTTACTTATTTAAGTTAAAAACTCTTTTCAAACAAATTAAATAAGGAACATCAAAAGTCTACTTAATTGAATGAGATTATAAGTTTTATATTATTAAATATATTATTTATTATTAATTTAATTTTTATTTAAGTATTCAGGCCGGGCCGGGCCTTAGTCGGGCTTTACAATTTTATAAGAATATTGGGCCCGGCCCGACATTGCTCGGGCTTGGGCTTTCATATTGATGAGTCGGGCCTGGGTCGGGCTCATGTAATCCCAGCCCGGGCCTGGCCCATTGACAGCCCTAATTGGAAGCACTTGGCGAAAATCTCCTCCAAATAACATAACTTTTCCTCCGAATGACAAATTTGAATCCATTATATCTTGTAATGTCCTATCCAAACTTTCAATCGCAAACTTTTTTGACATTGGGACTTCATCCCATATGATTAATTTACATTTTCTAATTAATTCAGCCAAACTACTTTGTTTCTTTATACCACAAACTGATGACTAATTAACTTCAAGGGGAATTTTAAATCTTGAATGAGTTGCTCGTCTACTTGGCAAAAGAGATGCTACAACACCGCATGTTGCTGTAGCTAATGTTATTTAACCAACTGGTCTAATTTGTGCTAACAATGCACGATATAAAAAAGTTTTCCCTGTTCCTCCTGGTCCATCAACGAAGAATATGCTTCCATTTTCTATATTCATATGATCCATGATGCAGTTGAATGCTATTTTTTTATCATTATTAAGTAAAGTAATTGCAATCATGTCCTCAGGTGGTATTTGAATTGTTAATTCATCCAATATTTCACTTGATTTGTCTGATGCTTCATCTATGACAATTGGAGGTAGATCATAATGTACAATATCATTTCCCATATTTTGTAAGAATATTTTGATATCTTTTAAAGTTGCAATGATTTGTTCTACAAATGTGAAATCACCGGTCCTTGCATAGTTCTCACACATATGAATATAAAACTTCTTCCACAATGTGCTTACATCATCTGGTTCCCATAATGCTAAAACTGTAGCAAAGAGGCTGCGCAAAGAATATGGCATTTGATATTGTACAGCTTCTTCTAAACAACAAAATACTGCATTATCATTTTCTAGCAACCCTAATTTTTGGGCAACATCTTTGAAAGTAGGATATGTAACACCATTCATTGTATATAAGTCATTGAAGGAAGTAGGACCATGCATATGGTTCAAAAGTAATCTTAGCATGTGTCTTTCCCCTTCTGATGGATTTGTTGCATTTAAACGTTCAATTGTTTGCTTTTTTTTTCTACGAGTCCAACATTGTTTGCTTTTATTCCAAACATAATGTTCTGAAAATTCTCTATAAAGAAGTTTTCCTGCCTCAACATCTTTTACATTTATTGTGAAGAATTCTGTAAGCATAGTCTTTCCTGTACAATGTTCAGAGACCACATCATGTAAATTCTCATTTGTTCTAAATGTCACCATTTGACTATTGGGGAGATGCAACTGCAATGGTGTTACAGAAGGATACATTTCATAGAGATTGAATTGAAGTATTTGCCATATTGCCTCAGGTGGAGATGCACATCTTCCATCTTGATAGTTTTTGATCTCATCAATTGTCTGTTTATCATTTTCACTATGTATATACATAGAAACACGGTCATGCCCTTTATACACATACGTGTATAGGCATTTCACAGTTGTTATAGAAGAGCAAATCTCAACATTGATGTGGCAATTGTATCTTTTCATCAAATATGGGTTGTACGATACAACCCATCTATTATCCAAAATATGAATTTTAACTTTAGTTTATTTTCTATCACTTATTCTTTGATACATTGGATATGAATAGTTTCCTTGCATTGAATTTTCACAAAAATGACGAGCAAAATGACTTTTGTAACGAGCACCTTTCATATATGGGGAAGTTGGCCTTAAATTTCCACATGGACCATGCATCATGTGTTTTAAAACCAATTCATAAAGCTCCTTGTCGACATTGTCATCTGGTATCTCAGTTGATACAAAATTGTCATATGTTTCTGGAGACTTGATTTTGTATTCTTCCTTCAATATTATCAAAAAATGAGCATGTGGCAATCCTCTCTTTTGAAATTCAATGACATATACAGGAGCTGCTACTTTACCAAATATGCCCTCTTTGAACAACTTTTCTTTTAAGTCTTGTAGTTTGGCTCTAAAAATCCTTGATATTATATCCGATCTATTGAATGTATATTCCCATGGCTGTAGCTCTACTTTTATATCATTCCAATCAGGATTGCAAGTAATAGTCAAAAATATATCAGGCTTTCCAAAGCGTTGTACAAGAGACATAGCATTTAAGTAACGTCTACGCATGTCTCTTGGTCCTCCACTAAATGAAGTAGGGAGTATAATTCTTTTTCCAATTTGATTTGCATTTACTTTACCTGCATTGACAGCATCAACAATTCCTTGATATAATTCTGCTCTGATTTATTTTTTATTGTTATAATAAAAATCTAATCTGTTTATCTCTATCTTGATGTACATATCTACAACATATTGTTGTAACAGTTGTCCTCCAAATAACAAAGTATTGTTTGAATTTTCCCTGATTTGTAATAGATATGCATATTATTCTCTTGCTGATACATAACAACTCTTATTTCCTTGTTCAAACAATCCTAAAAAGAATAAATAATTGTGGTCATGAATACTAATTGCAATAGAAGTTAATATAGTGAGAAAGAATTAAAAATATATTTCTAATACTTACCTTTTTCCATATGAAGTATGTCTTGGAAGTCAGTATGATCAGATGGCAATAATGAACATGGGGTTCTGAAATGCATGCCTCGTTTGTTCCTTTTAATCCCTCTATGCCATCCACTTTCTCCTCTTGGAAATAATAAAGGATATTGTAATGGATCGCAACAACCAAAATATGATTGGACTTTCATGTCCATATACAATAATGTCAGTCATATATCTAGTCTTCATATTGTTTCCTTCTATCTAAATAGCTGCAACTTGATCAACATTTGGTGCATTATATACTCGTTGATCTAATCCACAATTTTTTCTAATTGTGATGATTTTGTCATCCAATGGTGTCAAAGATCTGAGATTTCTCAAAAAAGTTAAATATGGATTGATGTTGAGTATTGACATCAACTTCTCAATAGTACTGATATTCAAAGTTGAAGCATGTGAGGCTCGATTTGAAACTTCATTTTCTATGTCATAAAAATAAAACTGAAGAAATCTAGCCATGTTATCTGTGGGTGTCAATGATGGAAGATAATGATGAATTTGTCCTTGCACTATGAAAGTGTAGTCACTGTTAGGATCGGATATTCGGTGATGAAAAAATCTAGAAGGGGGGGGGGATTGAATAGATTTGCAGCAGAAACTTAAGCAATTTAAAATTTACTTAGAAATAAAGAATCTACTCAATTAAAAACCTCACTGATCTTATGTGATTAAGTGCACAAAGTGTATGAGACAATTGAACAACCAGATTATGTGAACTAGTGTGTGAATGTTAAGAGTTTAACTAAACCCCTATGCATGCATCTAACGATGAGACAATATCAAACCATTGCACAGATATTTTTAGGTGGTTCGGAAATTACAACAAGTGACTCCTACGTCCACCCCTCACACTGTGAGGCACACACTACTCAAAAATTGAGTACAACGCACACACGAGCACTCAGGTTCAGTCCACACACACACAAGCTAGAAGAACCACTCCGTAGAGATCAAACCCTCTAGCTAAGGCAAGATCTCACACACATGAACACAGTGACAAACAACTTGGTCTACACTGCACACATACAACACACAATTCAGATCTATGTACAAACTAGCACAGATCGCATCACACACACTAACATTCAGAACATGAAGAATCATAAGAGAAGATGAAGATCCAGGGAAGTTGGAGATCAGAAAATACAAGATTGGATCTCCTTAGCCTGGGGATGATGCTCGAATGCTTCAATCTATGAGGGATCATATGAATCTTCCCAGGTTGGATGAGTTGCTTCACACTTCTGCTCTGACTGGAACAGGGTATCGCATCACCAAGAGATCTGGTCGTCTGTGCCCTTTCCAAGACTACAATCTCGTCCTCTTCATGCTCATAGATCTAATTCTCTTCTTCCTTGATGCTGCTTCTGCTTCACGGTTTACTTTTGGATCATTTCAGCACAAATTCCTTGTGTGTAACTTTGGAGCTTGAGCAGAGCAATGGAGAACCCCTCTCTAGCCGCCACAGCCTTTTCTGAGTGTTATATGGGCTCTCTCTTCAGTAATGAGCTGATAGGAGGTATTTATAGCCTCTTATACCCACATCGTACCTTGGAGTGCATGGGCACAAAATTCTAGGTCAATTTGAGCATCCCATGAGTTAACACGTGTTTCAGGTGATTTCCATTTTTGAGCTTCAGTCGAAGTGTGTCAACATATGTAGTCTAATTTCTGTGACAGCTTCTCTGGAAGTTAACATGTGTCGACACACAATTGACTTGTGTCGACACAACTGGCTTCAGTGTACATAACTACTCACGGGAAAGGCTCATGTGTCGACACACTGATAGGGGTGTGTCGACACCACAGATTGTAGCCTTCAATTACTGCTTATAGGAAATCACACATGTGTCGACACACTTCTTGGATTGTGTCGACACACTTGACCTGCTTGTGTCTTGGCTTTGCACACCGACCTTACCCAATTTAATAAGCATTAATGAAAGGGTATTGCGATGGTGCAATTTAATCTTATCTTGACGTATGACATGAAATCACTTATGATTTATCAACAAAAACATTGTGAATGTTGTCATGATCATTATATGTATTGTAGCAACCCAATATTTTTAAATAAATAAGTAAATAGAAATTTTGAAAGAAAATGAATTAATTAAAACCCAATAAACAACAAGAAGTAATGGGCTTGTTATAATAGCTCACCTAAAAGTTATTGGGCCAAGATAGGAGTTGAATTATGGGATAAGAGAAAATACCCCAAGAAATTTGTAGCCATAATTGTACAAAAAATAAGAAAGGGTAAATTAGGGTTTTAAACAATGGTAATTAGCCATGCATGGCAATCAAATTCGTGACCAACCATAGCAATAACTTTCTAATGGTATTTCTACTCCAATTGGAAGGAGAAATCTCCAAAACATGGAAGGAAACCAGCCAGAACCGCACCCCACCCTTCCTAGTCTAATTAGGACTTCAAATTAACCCTAAACATATAAATAATCATCATAGGACTAAAGAGGAAGGTTCACCATCATGTTGGGGTCGTGAGGAGCTAAGTTAGGGCACCAAGAGCAGAGGAGAGCGGCTAGAGAACTGAGCTTCTTCCTCAACTGTGCTCTGCTGCAACCTGTGTGCTGACCTGTGTTAGATCTACTCAAAGGTAGGTATTCTCAGGCTAAAGATGAACAAAACTCATACCACCGTGTAGAACATCATGTCTAGTTTGCTTTGCACTTGATTTGCCTAATTTCCATCAAGCATGCTTTGAGATTTAAGCATTTTCCCATCATCATGCAAGTCTAGGACTATTTGTGTTCATCCTATTATGCACGCTTATCGAGACCAAATTGATTAGGTCCAAAGGCATAGTTCTCTTCTATTCATCATTCCCTACAAGTTTTATGTTCATCACTTTGTCCCAAGAGCCCTAGATTTTGAGTTATAAGCCTTGCATGAAGATCGCTACATGTTTTATCGTTCGCGGTTGAACGTTGAATCGCGACCAACACATACGTCGCGTTTCTTCGACTGGTATCGCAACAGGTGAGACCGTCGCGATTACCTTAAAGGCGACCAACCATGTCGTCACGTTTTAGGTTGTTTCTAACAAATACCGTTGCATCAAACTGTGCGCCCTTTTGCTGTCAGTTCATGTCTGAACCGCGACCACCACGGTCGTCGCGTTCTTAAGTTGTTTCCCACTTTTGGGGGATTGATGTTATTTCGAAAATTAAGGTTGCATGAACGCATCGAACCTTAATGTCGTGATTTGTTATCGATTCCCATGAACTCATCGGACCTGCACGTCGTGTTTCTGTGTCACCAATCGATTCACCCGTTGCTAGTTAACCCAAAACGCGACAGTCAACGTTGTCGCATTTCTGACAGTAATCGATCTTGTTAAACGCGACCATTAGACCCGTCGCGATTTGACTGTGTTATTCCAACAAATTTACTGTTCTATTTAATATGATTATTTAGGGTTGGTAATCATGATTATACCCTGTAACACTGTGTGTCGGACACTAACAACCATGTAAATAAATTTTGCTATATTTCACATGTTTATTTAATTAAAAAACATTGTGCATGACTATCATATGTTTCTCTTGATTTCATTCACATGCGCACACCAAACATTTATCTTTGCCATGAGACCATGCATAAAATACATGAATAAAATATCTGGTAATTTACTTCAATAAGTGCATATCATTAACCCGTGATATTAATGACATTGTCCTCGTTTTCTACGTTGTTTTGGAATACCGTTATCGCCGCTCCACTGTTCCAGAATTCCTCTAGAACGTCGAGCAACTCGTTTTTTTTTACACACTAATCTCTTGACAAGTTGGAACCTCTCTGTTAGACATTCCATTTTGGCAGACAAGGGACCTTCTATTAAGACCTCCATATGACTCTGTACTCTGTGAATTCCCTCATGGAGACCGAGTTGGTTGTACCCTAACACCTATAACACCCTTAATGATCAAGATGATCCAAACGGCTTTAGAAGTTCTCTCTTACCTTGAGATCACGCCGGACCTCTGGACCTGTACATAACATGGCTAGTGGAAGGTTAGTGAATTCTACCTGACTGCCAACACGAATCATGCGTGTTGCGCAACTGTTACTATCGCCTGTTTAGACCGTCGCTTTATGTACAATGACCCATAGTTCTCATCTATACTCTACTCGCTCATCTATTCACACTCTCTCTACTTTCTCGTCTATTCATCAAGTACTCTCATCTATTTCTTGGTACTCTCTATTGGCCATTTGACTGATTGTCTAAAGATAAACAATATGTCTAATGCCTGGCAAAAATATAAAGGGCCCGGTCTGGTCCTGGGAGGTGCGCCCAAAAGTGCTAGTACCTGCGGGAGTTAATTGACCAGAGTGTTTGGCATTACACTCAAGTGCTATCTATCTTGACTATCTATATGACAATCAAAGTGCTATACTATACTCGACTCATTGTGCTATTATGCAATATTGTGCTATTTGTGCTATGGCCATCCTTATCTCTGTGCTATATTGAAAACTTGTGCTATCTTAATACATGCTATTGTGCTATCTCTTACTTTACTTGACTCTCTCTCTTCTCTCTCTCTCTCTCTCTATCGTTTAGTGACTCTGCTTTAATACATTAATCATGTAAAGTTGCCCACACCATGAGATATAAATCCTACTGGGTGTTGTTGGTCACCCTACAGTATTTGCTCATTGTGTTCTCAGGTGAGACTGAGTGTTGCCCAGCTAGCAAGCCCAGATGGGGGGTGAATGGGATTCTTAAAATTATTGAGAACCTAAAATCTCTTCACAAAATGGTCACACAAAACACACTTCGATAGTTGTTAGTGTTAGTAAAGGTAAACAGCAAATGCACAAAGGCAATCACACTACACAAGGATTTATCCTGGTTCGGATCTCCTCTCCTTAGGAGTCCTACGTCTAGTCCCTGAGCAATATCTCAGGATTTCACTACCCAAGGGTACAGTCCCCCTTATGGACCCTTACACACCCAGCTGCGGCTGGTCTTCTCTTCACAACCCGAAGAGGAATTACAACACCCTGGATACCACCAGGTCTTCCTTCTACACAAAGGGAATACACACCCTGGAACCCCCAGGTCTTCCTTCAACACGAAGGGAAGAAAAGAACACAAGAATGTGGAAATGAAAACAAGCCCCTAGATCAAGCTTATACAATGCTAGATCTGAAGCTAAGACTGAGAGAGAAAGGATCTGCAAAATTGATCTCTCTCAGTACTAGAGGCTCTCTCAAGGATCTACACTAATCTCAGAGAGCAAGAGCTAGAACAGATGTGAGTGAAAAATCTGGCTCTGCAGTTTTCTCACAGAAGACTTGGAAAAATCGTTGTAAGTGTTGTCTATCAATTCAAGGTGTCTTCTTCGGGAGCTTCAGTCTTCTTTAAATATCTTTTACTTGAAATTTGAACGTTGAAGTGCCCGTTGTCTCTAAGCTTTTGTTTACATTAGACTGCATGTCACTGAAGAGCTTCTTGTTCAGCAGTCTTTAGCTTTCCATGCACGCAACAAAAGAAAAGATCTTCTCTGATATCTGTTATCTTCCATATTGTCCAACGTTGTATTGAGGTGCGCTTGTTAGAGACCTGCACGCATTAAATGCTAAAACAATAGACATCTAGGTTGTCTCTTGTTGTCAGTCAACATTAGATTGATTTTATATCAAAAAGGAAGTTCCATTCTGTTCTTCTAAAAAGATGTTTACAGTATAAGCATGGAAATAGAAGATATCGTTTGCATGCACTGAAGTGATACGTTCAGTCATAATAAATGCATGGTTGTCAGAAAGATATTCATGAAGACTTTGACTTTTCAACGTTTTCAAGAATAAGTTCGAGTATCAAATCGTTATGTTCTATGAAATTGGTATATGCATGACTTATGAAGTCGTTGTACAAATGAGTCGATATCCATGTAAATCGTTGTGCACTCGTAAGCAAACCGATGCACATACAAATCGTTATATAGACAAATCGTTATGACTCTATAAGCAAATCGTTATGAGCAAGTTGTCAGAGACAAAATGATGTGAGCAAATCGTTGTTTGCTGTATCGAATCGTTATGGTGACTAAGTCGTTATGTAACTAAACAAATCGTTACAGTGACAGAGTCGTTGTGTAACTTATCGAATCGTTACAAGGATCAAGTCATTATGAGACTTAACGAGTCGTTGTGAAACCGAAATCGTTGTGAGTGCAAATTGTTGTGCTCACTTAAGAAATCGTTGTGAGAGCAAATCATTGTTCTCATTTATCAAATCGATGCGATGACCAAATCGTTGTGAGAGCAAATCGTTGTTCTCACTTATCAAATCGATGCGATGACCAAATCGTTGTGAGAGCAAATTGTTGTTCTCACTTATCAAATCGATGTGAAGACCAAATCGTTATGAACCAAATCGAGATGTTTTCTTAGCAAATCGTTGTGAGATCGATGTGATAACTTAGCGAATCGTTATGGAAGCAAATCATTGTGCTTTCTTAGCGAATCGTTGTGAGATCGATGCAATTACTTAACGAATCGTTATAGAAGCAAATCGATGTGAATGAGGAAATCGTTATGATTCTAAGGAAATCGTTATAACAACTAGAGAGTCGATGTGTACTTAGAAAATTATATGCTTTGGACTGCAAATGCTGGTAGAAGAATACTTACCAGTTTATCTTGTTATTCCTTGTTTCATTTCCTGTACTTAAATCTCATAGAAAATATGTTAGATTAAACTTTATTATAGTTTTGTTAATCACTAAAATAAATATGTAATTAATTTAAATTACATGGGGATAACTGATCATCACTGAGGAGACCGAGTACACTCAAGAGGATGGGGAAGACGAGGAGTGAACCAAGAGTGCCATGACGCCATTATGTTATCCTAGATGTCTTAGTTAGTCATTTACTTTCTTTCTATGTAATAGAGTCAATTGGGCCCTATGTTATGGACATGCATTAGTGGTTGTAATAGACATTAGTTGAATTGTAACGACCCTTTTATACCGGTACGATTATATCAATCCTCATCGATATAAAGGGCGCCGTCATAGTAGGACATGTACCCAACACAACAAAGTAGGTAGAGATGTACATAAATAACAAAAGGAAGTACAGCGGAAATAAAAGACAATCTATTCCATCATCATTCACACATTCCACAGTCTATATAGTTGCAATGTAAATAACAAGTGTCCATAATTATACAAGTCCATAACATAATGTCATTGTTACATACTAATGAAAGAAAGTGTAGTCTAGGTAGAAATTCTCCACAAGTGCAGCTACTCCTTTCGCTCGGAGTCACTCCTCACTATGTCCTCATCTATCACGGAGACACCCATCTCACTTGTATGTTAAAGCAAGTATGAGTCTTCTAAAAAGACCCAACAAGCAACCATTGGCACATCCTTACACATATCACATACACGCTAATCTTTAAACAATAAGAGAAATATGGCACATGATTCATGTTAAATAAGTAAATACGCATGAATAACCTATAACATGTT
>JACBKR010001282.1:0-44660 GCA_014218235.1 Colocasia esculenta | reverse complement strand
CGCCCTCCCATCCTTCCAACACCTCCGGTGCCTCCCCAGTCCGAGCTCCTGTATATCATCGATACTCTGGGTAGGGGACCCTATGTTCATCTGAAGGACTTCGTCTATGAATCGGCACCACACAAATATGACCGCCATCTCATGGCATACCTGTTCAGAAAATCCTTAGATGGTCCAGCTTTAGTGGTTCTATTCATTGCCTCCCGAGGAAGCCGAGGACTTCCAAATCGTCCAAGAAAGGTTTCTGCAGCAATTCCAGGATCGGGTGGGACCCGAATACTCTTTTTGTGGATTTAGTAGCTGAAAAGATGAAGACAGAAGAGGAATTCTCCACCTATGCTGACCGGTGGCGCTCCTTGGCCGCCAGAGTCCGTTGCCCAATGCCTGAGGAGGAGAAGGTAAAGTTGTTGATCTCCAATGCCACACCCACTTACCGAGCTATTTTGGCCATGAACGACATTTCTACCATGCACCAACTATATAGTCGAGCCCGTTTCATTCAAACCCAACTCAAGGACTCGCCTATACATTCCATGTTTGAGACCCCCAAGGCCCGTTATGCCAAGAAGCCGCAAGCCCAGTCACCGAGGGGATCCAGACCAATGAACAAGTAGGTGCCGTTAGCAATCCCCAAGGCCCAGTAGGTAGGTCTCCCTATACCCAGCAAACCCAACAGTCTTGGAACACACAACAATAGCAGCCACCTCCTCCCCAGGACAAATCCTCCTCCAGATCAGCGCCAATACTCCCAGGTCCCTCCACCTCAAAATGGCTATGCCCCCAGGAAGCCCAATGGACCCAAGAGAACCAAATACCCTCCATTGCCCAAGTCTCTAGCTGATGTCTTTGCAGCCCTCATGTCACTAAATGCCCTAAGACTCCCTCCTGAGAAGGCAAATTGGGAATATGGCGGCCGATCAAACAAAGTACTGCTTCTATCATCGTCATCCGGGCCACAATGTGTCCGATTGCTTCCAATTCCGGGACATGATATATGATCTCCATGAGCAGAACCAAATTGATTGGGCAGAGATGAAGAGATTAATCCAAACTCTGAGGGACCAGCAGGGCCAGAGGCAACACAGCAACAACAGAGGCAACAGCAGCCGCAGCAACAACAACAACGCACAGCAACAACAATAGCAGTACCAACCCTTCCAGCAGCAATACCAGCAACAGCAGCAACAACAGCAGCCGCAAATGATTTAGGACATATCCGTAATCCCATGCCGCAACATCAGCCTGCTCCGAACCCTCAACCAGCTCCTCCACCTCCTCCACTCGCATGTTAACCCCGTCATCCACCATCCACCACCAGAAGCCCAGTGGGCCTTCGATGACGAACATGAGGTAGGCCAGCTTCTGGTTATTTCTCACGTCACGCCCACTGCTCCCGCACCTACATCCACCATGCCTCCCTCCCTCACACCCCACTTGCCACTCACTTCGCCATCCTATCCCCTGTCATGTCCCCATTATTCCTCCACCCAACAACGTCCCTTTCTCCCCTACACCAGCACCATTACTAGCCAACCCTTCTATCCTTGACACCCCTACCCCTCCACTCCACCATAATCTTGCCCTCCGGAGGGCGAATTTCCATCGGATGTACCCTAACGCATCCGTGCCTATGCCAGGTCAACCAAGCCAACAAACCAACAATCAGCAACAACAAGATACAGAAGAGATTGATCCGCACTGGGAACCCAATATGATATCCTGAAGCACCTGGATCAGACCCCCGCCAAGATTTCCATAGCTCATTAAGAGATCACAGACTCACCAGGACGCTCTCAGGGCCTTTTTGCAAAGAGTCATGGTCCGAAGACATGAATCCGACAACCTACCCTCAGTGCTCTCATTGAACAGGGGACCCACCATTACCTTTTCTGACGGTGAGTTGGCTGCCCCCGAAGCCAGAAAAATGCCCTTATGTGTGACACTCACCATAAACAAAGTGGCCGTCGATGCAGCTCTAGTGGACACAGGAGCCTCTATTAATGTATGTCCACTAAGCACTCTTAGAGCGTGCAACATATCAGAACGTCAACTGCAGCCCACGCCTACCACCATCGCTGCGTATGACAATTCGCGACGTGCCTGCCATGGAGTCATCACTTTGCAAGCAGAATTGGGCCCTCTCGTCATGTCTGTCGAATTCTATGTATTGAACATTGATCACACTACAAGGCCATCTTAGGGCGCCCATGGATTGTCGTTAGGGGCGGTGCCATCTACAACACCCAGTGTCTGAAGTTCCCCTTCCAAGGGCGATAATCAAGGTAAAAGTGTGATGACGACACATACAGTGGAAGCTGTTGAGAGAGTGCTGCCATCAGTATGGCCGTCCAATAAGCCCATCATCTCGGTGCTGGACGTCAACTACACTTGGGCCTATACGTTCTCTTCTAACCGCCCAATTGGGTCTCCCCCTATAATGGCAGTCAGGAAGATGGTGAGCACGAACACAAAGGGGTGGGACATCATGTTCAGGCTGGGTTATCAGTCAGGAAAAGGTCTGTGCTCATCTCTAAGGGCAAACCAAGACTGTGGCCACCGCCAAGAAATTCACAAAGCGTGGCCTTGGATATTCAGAATGGGCCACTTTCTCATCTCCTCCACAATCAGACCATGGGGACCGCTCACTTGGTCCTTATATGAGCATTTGTCAGAGGGCCCATTCAGCCCGGATATAACACCACCATAGAAACACCAAGATCAGCTTATCAAGCTTTAGAGGGCAGCGGCCCAACAAGAAGAAGAGAGCTGAGGAGGATACTGAGATCCGGATCAAGATGATGTCGTCTCATCATTAGTTTGTTGTTTGAAAATCAGAAGCTGAGGAGAAGAGCCAGAATTAGAAGACCTTATTTCTGCGGTCAATCGGCTGTTCAGCGAAGAGATGTGCCGCAAGTGGCAGCGCTATCAACATCAGCAACCCCCGCCAGGCGACAGTTGCCTGGATTTGGTGAGGAAAACCAGTCAGATCATTCACCCCTGCTTATACAGGAGCTCTGGCCAGGGTTCTCCCGGCCTCCTACTCATCTTATTTCGTCCATACTCGATTTTAATATTGTTTTCATTCCTTTGCCTCTCCCCTTCATTGTTCATATCTCATCCAACGCCGTTGAGGCGTTCATTCGTCCTTCACCCCCGCTTCATCATTTTCTTTAATGGTTCGGTCCTGTCTTTTTCCCGAAGCCATTTAATCTAATGTAATTCCTTTTATTCAAAAAAAAAAAACAACAAAAAATACCAAATTAAAAAAAATAGAAAATTCAAAATTAAAAAAAAAAATCAAAAAAAGAAGAAAGAAAAAAGGAAGAAAAAAGGAGGGTGTGTCCTTCCCTACTCCGACGGCGATCCCCGTCACCTCCCTCCTGCTCCTACTCCTCCCGTCCCCGTCACCTCCCTCCTGCTCCTACTCCCGACGGCGATCCCCGTCACCTCCCTCCTGCTCCTGCTTCCGACGGCGTCCCCCCACCCCCCTCCTGCTCTTGCTCTCGACGGCGATCCCCGCCACCCCTCTCCTCTCCCTGCTCTGCTCTGGACGGATCCCCGTCACATCTGCTCCCCGGCGGCCATCGTCGTCCTTCTTTCGCTCTATTCGTGCCTTCTCCTGGCGGTCAGATATGGCCATTTCGGGCGATTTGGGTGAGGGGCCTTCTGCTCCCCTACACCCCGATGCTATTGCCGGCACCCTAAGCTCGGGTGGCCCGCTTCCTCCTCCAGCCCCATCAGAGGACCTTCGCGGCCCTGCCGCACCCTTTGTTTCCTTTCAATAAACCTCTGGACGCTTCTCCAGAGCCTCCTGTAAATATCAAATCTAGCTCAAGTTCAGGGGTAGTTTCTAGTGAGTCCCCGTCCCCCGTCTAGAAAAAGAAGGGTAGCGGCATACCCCGTAGATATCTCTTAGACTAGTTCAAGGTGTGGCGCTCTTCTAGCCGTCGAAGAGTTCGTCCAAGAAGCAGTGGTTCTGAACTTAGAGGAGAAACCTATAGAGGAAGGGCTAGACGATTGCTTTGGGATATATGAAATCGTAGCCGAAGAGACCCATTAGATGAAATGATGATGAGATAGATGATGCTGCTGAGGCGTATGCTAGTGTATGAGGAGATTCGATGACCTACCTCAGCAGTCGATGAACCTACTAAAGAGGTAAACGGTGAACAAGAGAGGACCCCAGGCTCTTAACCATAGCCTCTAATCTCCCTCCCGAAGAAGAAGTGCTCATAGAGATGTTGAGGGAGTTCAAGGATTCATTTGCCTGGTCCTACGATGACATGCCGGCATTGACCCCGATTTGTGGAGCATAGATTAATTTTGACGCCGGGCAGTTGCCGTCAAACAAAAGCTAAGGAGATTCCTCCCCCATATTGCTTTGAAGATGAAAGAGGAGATTGATAAGCTACACAAAGCCAAGTTCATCCGTGTAGTCCTCTATCCTTTGTGGGTGGCAACATTGTCCCGGTCATGAAAAGGATGGAAGGGTGCGTATCTGCATAGACTTCCGGACTTGAATAAGGCATGTCCTAAAGATGATTTTCCCCTTACCTCACTTGGACTTTCTGATCGATAATCAGCAGGGTTCGAAACTCTATCTTTTATGATGGTATTCCGGCTATAATCAAATTCGTCTAGCCCCGGAGGATCAGAGAAGACCTCCTTCACCACCCCATGGGGAACATATTGCTATGTGGTTATGCCATTTGGACTGAAGAATGTCGGCGCCACTTATCAAAGAGCAATGTTAGCTATCTTCCACGACATGATACTATTGATGTTGAAGTTTACGTGGATGATATCGTGTGAAGTCTCGAACCAGAAGAGAGCATTCCTCCGTACTTGCCAGGGTGTTTCGCCGCGCACAGAGTATCAATTAAAGATGAATCCAAAGAAGTGCGTGTTTGGAGTCTCTTCGGGTAAGCTCTTGGGCTTCATAGTTAGTACACGGGGATTCAAATAGACCTGCACAAGGCCAAAGCAATAAATGAAATGCCTCCTCCCAAGACATATCTGAGCTTCGAGGTTTGATTGGTCGACTTTAGTTCATAAGGAGGTTTATATCTCAGCACTCCCAAAGGTGTCGTCCCTTTCTACGAACTGTTGAGGGGAGGAGTCAATTTTGAATGGAACGATAAGTGCCAAGAGCCTTCGATGAGCTCAAGAGTTATCTTATGAATCCTCCCGTGCTTCAGGCGCCCGTCCCTGGGAAACCATTGATCCTATATCTGTCAACAACGAGGACTCCCTAGAGCTGTCCTTGCTCACATGACGAATCTGGCAAGAAAGGGCAGTCTATTACCTATCTAGGCTCTTCAATCCCTCCGAGCTCAAACTCACCACAATGGAGAAAACCTGTGCAGCACTAGTCTGGGTAGTGCAGAAATTGAAGCACTACTTCCTAGCTCATAAGTGAGTTTGATTCTAGAATGGACCCTATCAGGTATCTCCTTGAAAAGCCAGTCCTCGCCGACAGATTGGCACACTGGCAAAGTTTCCTCTCCCAGTTTGATATCTCCTTTGTAGTTCAGAAAGCCATAAAAGGGTATGCCATTGCTGAGCACCTTGCTCACCTCCCTCTTCCTCATAGTGATACGGTTCAAGAGGAATTCCCCGATGAAAACCTATCACTTGTCTCTCACGATCCCTTCTGGTCGCTCCACTTCGATGGGGCTCTCAATTCTAGGGGACGGGGCATAGGTGTTGTCTTGCTCACCCCAGAAGGGATCACCATTCCTTTGGCTTATCAACTCCAGTTCTACGCCACCAACAATATCTCCGAGTATGCTCTCCTAGCTGGTCTAAAGCTTGCCTACCTCTTAGCGCGCATCACCTCAAGATCATAGGAGATTCTCAGCTCGTTCTTCGGCAAGTCCTTTCTACCTATCGCACTCGTGACCCCAAACTCAACCCTATCAAGATCTGGTCACGCTCCTAGCTAGCAATTCCGTCAACTCATCTACATTCATACCCCTCGCTCTCAGAACATTCTGGCCGATGCTCTGGCATCGTTAGCTTCGTCTCTCTCCTTCCCTCTCAGCCGTAGTGCTGAGACTGTCACTGTTCAGAGGTTAGAAGCTCCCTCAACTCAGGATCCCTGGTTCATTAACCTTAGGAGCTCTCTAGTTTTGAAGGCAGAAAGGAAAGAAGCGAAGGAGTTATTGCTTGTTGAATTAGGAGAATTGATGGAAGAAGAAAGGCCGTGGTACCATGAGATTGGGCAATTTTGTAGGGACGGTACCCTCCCAGAAGAAGCTGAAGCAGAAGATAGGAGAGCTATCCGTAGAGCAGCATTAAAGTATACCCTCATTAGTGAAGTTCTTTACAGACGCGCTCTAAATGGAATGCTCCTTAGATGTGTGACAGATGAAGAGGCTTGGAAGATAGTGGAAGGGTCCCACTCCGGTGAATGCGGAGGGCATGTGAACGGTAACGCCAAGAAGATCCTTAGGCAGGGCTACTATTGGCCAACCCTAGAAGAGGACTGTGCTGCCTACGTTCGTAGGTATGTCAAATGCCAAATACATGCCGATAAATCCATGCTCCGTCTTCCTCTTTGCATCCGCTATCCTCTCCTTGGCCTTTCTCCATGTGGCCTTTGATATCATCGGGCCCCTTGGTGATCCTAATGCTCAGATAAAACAAAATCCTTCATCCTCACTGCTACTGAGTATTTCACCAAGTGGGCCGAAGCAGAAGCATTTGCAGAAATCAAAGGTTCAACCGTGTGTAGATTCATCATGAAGAACATCATTGCGCGGTTTGGAGTACCAGGCAGCCTCGTCACCGACAATGGACCGCAGTTCATATCCCAGAGCTTCAAAACCTATGTAAGAGATTCAATATTTCCTTGCATCATTCGTCTCCGTATTATCCACAAGGCAACGGCCAGGCCGAAGCCACAAACAAAACCCTTTGAAAATTCTGAAGAAAACTTGTGAGTCTAATAAGTTCGTTGATTGGCCAGAAAGCTAATTGAGGCTTTGTGGGCCTACCGCACCTCCGTACGAACGCCCACGGGGCAAACTCCTTTCTCACTTACATACGGAATGGAAGCGGTATGTCCACACGAGATCCTCATCCCTTCGCTAAGAATCCAGTTGACAAGAACTTAATCCCGATGAACATCGGGAGGCGTTACTTACACAACTAGAACTCTTAGACAAACGGCGTCTAGCTGCAGTGATCATGTGCTTTCATATCAAAATAGACTCTCAAGATCTTTCAAAAGAAAGTGATTGAGCGCAAATTTCAAGAAGGAGACATGGTTTTGAAGCGTATTTTCATAAAAACCTGGAGGTCCAAGGTCAAAATTGTCTGCGAACTGGGAAGGGCCGTACGTCGTTAAAGAAGTGTACCCGGGGAACGCATATAGGCTAGTTAATGTCGATGGCGATGAACTCTCTCACCCATGGAACGGATTATATCTTAAAAGATCTACCCCTGATAAACAGTCTTTTGATAACAACCAATTGACAAGTAGCCATTTCCAAGGTCTCACTCCCTCTCCTATGGCAGAATAATATTTATGCTCAATCGCATACTCAGCACGGTGACCTAAGGTCATTTCTCCTTCATGTATGGTGTTCTCGCTTAGCCCTCGTTCAGGGAAGCAAAGGTCAATTCTCTCCTTACTCGGACAAGGTCTAGGGGCAAGGGGGAGGCTAGCCTGTAAACGGCACAGTGTAGAACCATGTGTTTGAAGTCTCAAAAAGGGACGGGCAGTTCTAAAGAAAAGTATATATGCACAAAATAAAGTGACAAAATGATAAATGAAGGGGCATGTTAAAGAGTGGCAGTACAGTTCCCCGCGGGACGCCCTTGAGCCCGGTCGCACGCATGCCCCAAGCAAAGAAGAAAATACTATGTGGCCCTAAAGTCCCTGGACAACAGATGAATCTCACATCTGCATACTCGTTGCAAGTTTTACCGTCAGTAACCCCGACCCTGAGATTAAGTCTTATCACATTTATATTCTTCTTATCCTCCCTAAAGTGACCAAAGGATCCCTACGCTTGGTCTGTGTTGGAACATTAATATCTAAAAGGGGCAAGAACTCTTAGCAAACCAAAGACAAGTGCACATTGCGCATAAACCTTATTCGCCAAAATGAGATGGAGGTAAGACTCAGAGCTAATCACTCAAGATCAAGAAGTGTTGTTGTCAAGAGAAATTTCAATTTTTCAAAATTTCAAAAAAAAATCAAAAAATTTCAAAATCCAAAAAAAATCAAAAGATCCTCAAAACCCAAAAAAAAAAATCCAATTTCAAAATCCAATTAAAAAAAATAAATAAAAAATGTGTGTACATATTGCTTTTCTTTAGCATGCATTATTTTCATTGTCTTTTCGCCTATTAATAAGGCTCGGCCCCTTGACCAATTACGGAGTTAAGAGTTCTATCATTTAACGCAAGGGGCTGAGCCTAAGAACAGATCTAACTTGTTCTTCTAAGTGTGTGCAGAACAGACATTTCAAAAGCAGAGTACAACGTCGCACTCAAGACTCCCTTCCTCTCTCTCGCTTGTTTGAAACTCGCCTCTCACTCGGTCAATCGCAAACCATTCATTTATCACAAATATTGGCATGAAAGTAAAAAAAACTGCACTAAGCTGTGAACAATATGTACATAGATAAAGGGGAGGTGGGTCACAAGTCTCCTCACTGTCCACCGCCACTCTCCCCGGATCCCTCCTGCTTATCCAGAGGTGGTAGCATCTCGCCACCACCTCTGCCATCCTGGGCGCTACCCTCGCCCTGCCGGCACCTCTCCTCCTCCTCGTTCCTCCGCCTGCTGGAGGAACCTGCTAAGTACTGTCCGACGGAGGCGCCGGTCGCCCTGCTGACGCTCGCCCCGCTCCGGCTCCGACTGCGTGAACGGCCTATGTCCGTCACGATCTGCTGAAGGCCCTGTGCCAGCGTCCGTTGCGCCAGCAGCTCCGCACGCAGTCGGGTGACCTCTTCCTGATCTCCGGGCGGCCTCTGCACCCGCAGCGTCGCCAGCTCCCTCGTCATCTCCGCTATCTGTGCCTCTGCTGCCTCCGCCCGGATGCGCAGCTGGTCCCTCTCGCTCCGGGTAGCCTGGGCCTCCCCCCGGAACTGGTCCCTCTCCACCCTGCAACTCCATAGCGTGCTCCGTATCAGCTGCAAGTCCTCTCCTCCTCGCAACAAGCAATAATCACCTCATTTGAAAAATGATCAACTCAAATCTTTAAATGTACTTACCCGCTCCTCCAGGTGCCTCTGAGCCTCCTCGGCTCTCAACACCCGCCCCTGCCAGCCGGCCTCCAGAAGCGATGGAGAGCCCCTGCACTCCGAGAGGAGGAGGCACCGCCTGCTCCAGCACCCCTCACTCTCTCCAACTCACTCCGCTGCACGCAAAAGTATGTCCGTTTCTAAATCTAAAATCTGCTTAGTTAATCAAAGGCTGAAATGGAACAAGGTACTTACCACTCCGCCGTCTGCCTCTGAGCTGCCTCCCGATCTTGCATCGACGAGTGAAGCAGGGCTCGGAGCGATGCAATCTCTCCCAGTAACATCCACCTGCAATGCATCGCCAAATAATCAGTTCTTATCCGTAAATCCAAATTCATTAAGCTGTGGTTTAGGAGTTCTACCTGGTGTCGGGCGCTCTTATATACCTTCCCTCCATACTTCAAGGCGTACGCCTGGAGGTAGGCATCGCCAGTGGTTGGGTCCGATCTGACCGCCTTGCCCTTCCGCGCTCCCAGTTTCAATTTGCTCCGCGCCCGCTCACGCCAGTCCGTCGTGTCGTGAAGTCCCCGAAAGCTCCAACCGGCCGGCGGAAACGGTCCCGGACGGGGAACTCCACTACACTCTGCCTGAGGCCTAGTGAGCGCTGGGTCAGGAATAGGTTCAGAGGTAGCACAAGGTTTAGCGCATGCAACCACACCGACCTACCGAAGTAGGGGCGGGCCGACACTAACCAAGGCTGTCCCTCATCACCCTCTCCCAGATATGGCTGCCAAACCACCTGCAAAAGAGGGTAAATCTGATCAGTCATTAGGCAATTGAATCAAGCAGATAATTTAAGCAAAGCAAAAGATTGAGGGTACTTACATCTAGGTAGGGGTAGCAGTCGATGGCCTCCTGCAGGCGCTCCAGCTGGTCGGCAAGGTGGTGGGTGTCTCGACGAGATTCCCAGCGGCGTACAATGGGCACGAGGCCCGGCCGTGTGAGGTTCCCTCTCCCCAAGGCTGGGAGGTGTAGATAGGCCCAAACCTGCAAGATGAAAGACAAATCAGATGGCAGTTTAAGCAAATGCAGTTTAAATCCAGAAGAGTTAGAAGAGAAGGTGTACCTGAAGGAAGGGGTAGAAGCCACTCGTAGATGTCTGCCGCTCTGAGATCGCTCAAGCATCGAACTGGTGCGCTAGAAAGGCTGCTCCCCAATCATACCCCCCTACCTCACCTAGGTCCCCAGCAAGGGAAGGAGCGGCAGTGGATTGCGTCGCCTCTCGTGGCAAACAAAAGTCTACCAAGAAAGAATGAGAAAGCGGCGCAAGTCCAAGTCCGCCTGCGGCCCAGGCTCACTCGCAAGCTCCCTCCGCTGACCCTAGCTACCTCTTAAGTACTCACCTCACTCTCCCCAGCATTCTTCCCCCCCTCTCATAAACCCAGACTCTCCTGCAATGCTACCCTAGGCACTAGGGAGGACCTGCGCTCTACTGGGAGGTCTAGGAGGTGCTCGGCTAGCTAGCTCATGATAGCGGGTAGGTGTAGCCGCTCACTGCTCGCCCATAGACTCTGAGCCCTGTGATCCGGCTCACATCCTCCAAACTGGGGATCATGTCCCCCATGGGAATGCAAAGGCACTCGCCTCTGCGTCCCATCTGCTCCGCAGGGCCTGGGTAAGTGCCGGATCCACCCTCATTCTCTCAATCCTAAAAATCTCCCCAAACCCCATCTCCTCTACCGCTCTCGCTGAAAAGGGGGGAAAGCTAGGAGCAGCCAGCACCAGTGTCCATGACACTCGAGCCCTCATCTCACCCTGCAAGATTCATTCAAGTTCAATTAAGCTTTTTTTTGTGTTCGGACTGAGTCGCGACAGCCATGGCAGCCGCGACCTGTCACGTCGGTGCGGGGCACCGCGACCTTATCGCGTCACCATCAAGCCGCGATAAGGTCGCGTCTGTCCAGACGCCGCTACAATGTCGCGACGCCCCGCCCCGCCGCGACACTATGTCGCGCGGTCGTGCTGACGCGTTCTCAGGGTCAAACCGGTCGGAGCCCTCTTTGTTTGATCCTCCTTTTGGGGCATTTTTCGCCTACATTTGCCCTCCAGGGCTCCGTCTACCTCTATTCTACTATCATTAAGGATTTTAGGGTGAGTTACTTACCGATTTCATGGCCTTGGCCCGTCTCTTCCGCTCCTCCTCCACGTCACCGACCGGAGCATCCTTCTCCTCCTCCTCCTTTCCATCCCGACCTCGGCACTTCCCCCTCGACCGGAGGCTCCTCCGCCCGTCACCGAGAGCTCCGACGCTCCGCTTGGCGTTTTCCTCCGCGATGACCTTCGCCGACTTCTTTTCCTCCTTCCATCGCAATGGGGGTTGTCTTGGAATGATTGTTTAGCTAGCAGAAGATCAGAGTGCAAGGGGTTTGGGGAAGGTTTGGAGGTATTGAAGTTTGAGGATTTGAAAATCGGAAAGGAGGAAGGAAAGAGCCGTTTGGGTTTTGAAAGAGTCGGTTCGTGATGCGACGCAGCGGCCGGTCGCGTTAATGTCGCGCCCCGCTGGGCTACCGCGACAGCATCGCGACACCCCGCTAGGCCGCGACATAAAGGCGACACTTCTGACTGTCGCGTCATCAACAGAACCCTTGCGATTACAGGAAAATTCATTCTTATTCATTCAAATGTAAAGTTTGTTACATGCTCTAATTCATTCTAACATCAAACAATGCTTTCAAATCCTTTCCTAACTACCATCTGGCCTACACATCAACCAAATCCAATCAAATCAATGTTCCCTCCCTCCCGTTGGCTGAAGTTTCTTCAAAGCTTAAACGTATTCCTTGGTCACATTATCGTCTTCTTCCACCTCAGCTTGAATCACGCTCATCGCGCATCCCTCCCAGTGGACGACGGCGCTACGCATGTCGCGCTCGTCCTGTTCATCGCCCCTCTTCCTCTCTTGAATGGGTGGGAAGTGCGATAGAAGTGGAACCACCATGCGAGCCGCACCGCATTGGAGATAGCAGCGGTCCGGGTTGTAGGAAACTAGCGCTCCGTTGCCCAGCAGCCTCAAGGCGAGCCCGGTACGTTGAGGAAGGTGGATTATCCGGCCATGCATGAATCGGGGGCGCATGTCAAATTCAGCCACGGTCAGACTTCGGAGGTACTTGCGCCATGCTTGTATGCCCTTCACTTGAGCCGTTTTGCACCAAGCCCGAGTGCTCATGTGGAGTCGTCCTCCCACATATGCCAGCGGGTGGTTCAGCATTGTCTTGCATTCCGTGGTCAGGTCTTCCACCGCCCGGAATTGAATGTGCATCCCCATCCATAGCTCGAGGGTGATGACCGATCCATAGAAGGGACCCCCGAGTGCTGCAGAAGTCAGGCCAGCATACAGAAAACCCAAGACAACTTGCCCAATTTTCATACCTTCGGAAATAGAGTCAATGATGCTAAGATTGTCAAAGGAGATGGCGCCGTCAGATTCCGGGAAGAGTATGACGCCGCAAATGCATATGGCGGCTGCCTTGGCGATGGCGGTGTAGTTCGTGGTCTTTCATTTACACTGGGAAGTAATCCACTGGGCAATTGGAAGAAGATGGACATGCATACCACTCGTCATGGAGTAGAGATCGTTTTTCTTTGTGGTGATGTATGCCAAGATGCTCCATGAGTTGATCTGCTCCACGGTATAGGAGACTGTCGATTCTTCGTCTCTTTGATAGCGTGGGAGCCAAGCATGATCTCCAACTCTTCCCAAAAGGATCGTTGCTTCAAATTCAGGAAGATGAACGAGTTGGTTGTGTGATGCCACAGCTCCGTCATGGCCGTGACGCTCTCCCCACATGCACTAGCTTGTTGTAATTTTTGGCCAGCACAAAGATAGTGGACAGCCCCCACTCCTTCAAGTGACTAATAGACGAGGGCGGGCAATACTCTAGCATAGGCACCAACCAGGGACCTTTGAGAATCGCCGTTGGCCAGGGAGGATTTGATAGAAGAAGAAACATGAAGAACGAAGGAAAAAGAGGAGAAAAGAGAAGAGCAAAACATAGCAAATAGAAAATTCAGAATTCCAGAAAAGAAAGGTCACTTACTTGGAGCCCCGGGCGCGTGTAGATGTGCCCCGGGATGGCGGAGAGCCGCTTCAGATCAGCATACGTTTCCCTAGCAGCCTTTGGGCCGGAGTAGGGAGGGATGTCCTCTGCAAACGCCGAATAACTCCTCTTCATGGTTGCAAAGGAAGGAAAAGAGCTTGAAATTGGGGAGCAGAGGATGCCAGGGATTTAGCTGCGGGATTAGCACCCCAAACCCTCTATTTATAGAGTCTTAAGAGTTAGAAACCCACTCTAATCCCGAAACTAGGTGTTAGGATAAGATTAGAAGAGGTTTAGGAGTCCTAGTGTTAATCTAGGTGTTTTAGGATAAATGTGAACTCCGGTTTCCTGGTCTTTTCGAGCTCTGTCCGAGTCGCGACGCCGCGATCTGACGCGACCAGGTCGCGACAGGGCGCTGCGACGCGACATTGTCGCGGTCATCTAGGATGTCGCCTCTCTACCCGAGGGTTTGTTTTCATCTTTGAGCTGTGTATATATGTTGTTTGATTATTTGTAATTGTTGTGCTTGTTTATCTTATTGTGTTTGTTTCTTATCAAAAAAAAAAATCAAAAATTCAGAAAATAAAAAAATGAGACTTCGTCACAGGTAAGTCAGGTATTGTATTTCTTCTCTACTCCTCATCATTACTATATGATATCTATCTATTATAATCTCAGGACCGGCTGGTTCTCAATGTGTTCTGGGATTTGAGTTCCCCTTTACCAAAAACGATGATAATCTAGGTGCACATTGTTAATCGTTGGACAGGCCGCTGAGTTGCTTAAGTTCGGGGACGATGGATTCAGCCCGCACTGCGGTTGTGGGTAGTCTCTTGACCCATTCTTATTTGGCTTAGTATAATATCCTTGATATATTTTATATTTTCCCCTTTTTCTTTGCATTTCATTTTGATGATTTCTTTTATTTTTAGCCAGCATGCATCATATAGGACTTTGAGCTTTCCTGACTCATTCCTGACTTTTGATGACCCTTGTTGAGTGCCCAATCATTCTTCATGTTCCAAAATAGAAATCCATTCCACTCTGAATCGGAAGGTTTGCCTCCGAGTGAGTTGTTCCCCCGTCATTTGACAATATTTCCCTGTCTGGATTCTCTATCCAAACTTTCCTTTTCTTTTGATCCGTTTTGGTTGCGAACCGCTCCCAGGACAGAGTCATGAGTTACCTGCCTGGCACGCACATGTCCTTCCAAAACGAAACCTGCAGGCCAATCGGCTAGGGTACCTCTCAATCGAGGGGTTGATCGTCCTCTTCTTTTCTTTCTCGTCCAGACTTGTGCTCTTCTTTGCTTTCTGCCCGAACAACCAACTCGGGGATTTCACAAAGATTCCAATTGCCTGTTAGTTAGATCGGGTGTCTCTTTACCTTGGCTCCCCACTTTTCAGTCCGCTCCGCGTCATCTTCGTTCCGCTGTCACTTCATGACATCTCCACTCCACTTCCACTTCGCTCCCTTGCAAAGCGGAAGCCAAGGAGGGGCAATCTGTAGACACCCGGTTTTGACTAATGGGTTGAACCACATTTCTTGTTATCTTAGTGGGCCCCTAATTGGTCACTCACCTTGAGCCCATCATTAGCCTTGTTTTGAGCCTATTAAACCTTTAAAATGCCTTAAAATCCCGCACATTATCACTTTGAGAGAGTCCTTGGGGCATAATAACTCTTATCCTTTCATGTGGTTAGCTGATAATTCCTGATAATTTGATTTTATAGTCGCGACGCATCGTGGCGCCGCGTCTCTGAGTCGCGTCGATATAGGCTGCCGCGACAGGCCATGCATATCTATACACGTGGGCATACTGTCGCGACGCCCCGCTCTGTCGCGTCTCCATGTCGCGGTCCTACGATACGCCGCGACAGCAGCTGCGCATGCAGGCCTCCGCAACCACCTCCTATTTATCCTCCCATGGCTTTATCTTTGTCCCTAGGGATTATCTCCACCCCTTGGGGCGAGATTTCGGCCCTAGGGACTCTTGTGAGGATCCCTAAGGACTCTCCATCCGATTTTAATAGGCTTTTATCTCCCATTTTAATTTCTAAAACCTTTTTGAAGAGATAATATCACTTATTCTCATCCCAAGCTCTATATAAGCAAGGCCCCTCCTCAAGGACGAGGGGAGCCTCATTACCACCCCGAAGGGCTGCCGAAATTTCCTCTCCCCCGTACTTAGCTCCGCAGCCACTCATTTTGGCCATTTCCCTTGACCTTCCGCTCCACAAAAACCACTCCTTTCACCATTAACGGAGCACGGAACGTGAAGAGGGCGACCCCGATGATCTCCTGGAGCTCTTGCACATCCTTGGAGCTGTACCCACGCTAGGGAGTCGCCCCAATGAGGCTCATTTTCTTCTCCCTTCTCTGCTCTTACTTCTACATGCATTTTTGTGTTATTTTTAGATAGAGCACTTTCACTATCTACCCACGTTTTCCCACACCCATAGGGGTTCAAAACCACCCCAGGTGCGTTCCCACCATGATCTCCCATTTCCTTCCATTTTTAGAGTAGATATTATGCTTAACTTATTCTAATATGGCGTTTTCTTTGTGATTTTCTTTGGTTGGCAGGCAAGCAGGTGAAATCTACGAGAAGCTCTGGTTCTCCAGCCAGCTGGAGGACGAGAAGAAGGTCCCTACCTTAATTCTCCCGCATTCAGAGAACGCGACGGCGATGAGACGCGACCAAAGATGCGTCGACGAAAGCTGACGCGACATCAGTCTATCGCGCGCGACACCAGGTCCATTTTTGTTCTCTCTCCCTTTCCTAGTTTAAGTCAGCCATTATCTCATTTTTATTCTTAGGCGACTTGCTAGGTGGCGATCACATCCTATTTTCCATGCTATCATATTTGGTGTTCATGTCTGTGTTGAGGGGGTACAATCCCTGTGATTACAGGTAGGATGTTCAATTGTACATCTGTTTCAAAAAGATCAAGATTCTTCTCATTGTCGCCAAGACTAGGAAATTTATTTTCTAAGAAAACAACATCTCGGACCTCACGCTCTATCATTCCTTCATCTGGATGATATCCATACATGACATAACCTACTGAGCCCTCAGGATATATAATGATGATAAAATTTTGAGCTCTAGGGCCAAGTTTTCCAAACTTACTCGTCATGTCATGAACATATTCTGCTGAGCCCCATGGACGTAAACAATTTAAGTTCGGTTTGTGGCCATGCCACAATTCATATGGGGTAGAAAGAACTGATTGCGAGGGCATTCGGTTAAGAATGTAGGCAGCAGTTAATAGAGCATCTCCCCAAAAAGAGATTGGCAGGTTTGCTTGCACCATCATTAACCTAACTATGTTTAGCATTGTTCTATTCCTTCATTTAGCAATACCATTTTGTTGCGGCGTTTATGGAATAGTGAGTTGTCGACATATACCTTTTTCCTCACATAATGCTCGGAACTGATTGACAAATATTTGCATCCACGGTCTATCCGAAGAGCTTTGACACTCCTTTCCTTTCGATTTTCAACTCTGGCCAAGAAATGCTTGAAAGAATCTAGCACTTCATAGCGATGAGCAATCAAATATACATATCTGTACCACAAAAATCATCAATAAATGTGAGAAAATAATAATAACCATGCAGAGGTCTAACATTCATTGGTCCACAGATGTCAGTATGGATCAATACCAATGGTTCCGAGGTTCTTACAACTTTTCCAAAAGGCTTACGACTTGCTTTTCCTGCCAAGCAGGGTTCACATATGGGCAAGTTGACCTTAGCGAGCAACCCTAAAAGGCCTTCTTGAGCTAATCTAGCCATTCTATCTTGCGCAATATGGCCTAAACGAGCATGCCATGTCACAAAATCTAAATTTTTTTGAGCTAATATAGGCATCACCATAGAAGAAGAATTATGAAAGTTGTTAGCAAGATCTAAGATATAAAAACAATCACGTAGAAAAGCATGTCCATAAAGGACGTCGTTCAAACAATATTTACATGACTGCTAGAAAAGGATAAACAAAAGCCCATTACTGATAAAGTTGAAACTGACAAGAGATTATATTGGATTTTGGGCATATAGAGTACATCACATAAAAGCAACGTTCATCCGTTCGCCAAATAGAGTTGGTATGAATTGACTCCATGGAGTTTTTCATTGGCACCATTGCCCATGAAGACTCTTTGCATGCCTTGTGGAATCCGATGATAATCTACGAAACCGACTCGATCCATCGTTATATGTTTTGTTGCTTATGAATCCACGATCCCACAGAATTAGGATGAACAGTCAAAACATGTGTACAAAAATATGTACACTGAGAGCTAGGGTTGTGAGTTACCTTTATTGGCTCAGGATATTCATGAGCGAAATGACCTCACTTTTTGCAGTAAAACCACTTCGGACGGCTTTGTCTTTCTTGACGCCACACTTACCACGTTGGAAAGTTTTATCCTTTTTGGAATTGGTGTTGTGCCTGATCCTTTGTCCTTCTTCTGTAACCCTTTTTCTTGACGTGTGTGCTACTCTGAGCAACATTAGTAACAAACACGATGCACTATTTCACGCTTGGCTTTTAACTCCACATGATGAGAAATATCCATAAAAATTTAATATTCTCATTATGAGTTAGAATTTGCTTCAAATGAGTCCACGCATCTGCAAGGATCTACTCACCACATGGACCTACTGTTCACGGGTGAGTTCATGACCTGAAACTTCCACTACAAGAAAAAGCGGGATTATCGACGGACATTTCGACGCGGATTATTGTCCGTCGGTAATTCCGACGGATATCCAACGGCAATATGTCCGTCGGAATCTCGCGGCCGTCCGACGGCAATATTTCCGTCAGACATATCCGCGGTAATGAAAGCATACCGACGGATATTCGACAGACATATTGCCGTCGGAATATCCGTCGGCAAAGCTCCTAACCTTTGTCCTGCGAAACCCCCTCTTTCCCTCTCTCTTTCCCTCTCCCGCTCTCTCTCTCTCTCTCTCTCTCTCTCTCTCTCTCTCTCTCTCTCTCCTCTCTCGCCGCCGGTCGTCGCTGCGCCTTCGCCGCTCGCCGCCGGCGCCCCTCTCCCCGGTGAATCCCACCCGGCCCCCCTCCCCCCTGGCGCGGCCCTCCTCCCCTGCACCCGCCCCCCCTCCCTCCTGCACCCGGCCCCCCTCCCCTTCCACCTGGCCCCCTCCCCCCTGCGGGATGCCCCCCCCACCCGGCCCCCCTCCCCTCCCACCCGACCCTGCCTGCACACACCTCTCCTCCCCCCCCCCACGGCACCCCTCCCCCCTGCACCCGGCCCCCCTCCCTCCTGCACCCGGCCTCCCTCCCCTTCCCACCTGGCCCCCTCCCCCCTGCGGGATGCCCCCCCCCCACCTGGTTCCCCTCCCCTCCCCCCCCGGCCCTGCCTGCCACACCCCCCCTCCCCTTCCCACCCGGCCCCCCCCCCTCCCCCCTGCGCGATGCCCCCCTCCCCCCTGCAACGGCCCCCCCCTCCCTCCTGCACCCGGCCCCCCTCCCCTTCCCACCTGGCCCAATCCCCTGCGGGATCCCCCCTCCCACCCGGCCCCCTCCCCTCCCCTCCCACCCGGCCCTGCCTGCACACACCCCCCTCCCCTTCCCACCCGGCCCCCCTCCCCCCTGCACCCGGCCCCCCTCCCTCCTGCCACCGGCCCCCCTCCCCTTCCCACCTGGCCCCCTCCCCCCTGCGGATGCCCCCCCCCCCCCCACCTGGCCCCCCCCCCCCCACCTGGCTCCCTCCCTACACACCCCTCCCCTCCCACCCGGCCCCCCTCCCCCCTGCGCGATGCCCCCCTCCCCCCTGCACCCGGCCCCCTCCCCTTCCACCGGGGGAATATAGAAATAGAGAGTGATGGAGAAATAATTTTTCTCTTATTCCAATATTACATTTCATAGAATGAAATAGAGTGATGGGAGTGATGGAGAATTACTTTTTCTCTTATTCCAAACATTTACATCATAGAAATAGAGTGATGGAGAAGTAGTTTTTTGTTATTCCAATGTATAAGATTGGGAAATACATGGGAGGACTATAGAAATTATAGTTGTGCCTAAAAGCCAACTAACTTTCATAATCACATGCATGAACTTGAAGTTAACCTCACAAGTGATTAACTGAATTATATCATCTTAAAGTGCTTTTTGATGTTAACCTCCCAACAGATTTACTGAAATTATTTCATTTTCTTCAACCTAACAAGCTTACCTTTTTCCAACAACTCCTTTCTGGATCATCTACTCATGTCTCCAACCAGTGAAAATTTTGATAAAGAAAGAAAGAAATTGAACCTAATTGAAAAGTGATGAATTAACTAATCTACTGGTAATGGTGGAAAATGGGAGGGTACATATTATCACAGAAGCAAAAAAAAAAGGGCCTGCACAGTGCAAGAACCATTAGTGCACCCTCCCATTTTATCCCTATTCTAAGTTGGTGCATTTCATTTTAATGTAGATATGTTTGCACATTGGAAATTGTTCCCATTATTAAAATTGATCATATAAAATGATAGCCAAACTTACCACATTGTATGGAGCAGAGTGCTGGGCTACTAAGAAAAGTCATCTTGACGTAAAAAAAGAAGCAGCTGAAATGATAAAGCCCCTGCGCGATGCCCCCCTCCCCGTCCCAGCACCCCCTTCCCATCCTGTCGCCCCCCTTCCCCTACAAGTTCCTTCTCCTAATTGCTTATATTCAAAGCTTTTGGTAAATTAAGTTTTTTTATTTATCTTGCTCGCTGTTATTTTTTTACGCTTGACATGAAAATAAACAATGCAATGACTTTCTTTGTAAACATATTGTTTACTTTCACAAATTTCACACTGCAAGTTAATCATTCAACATTCGTATGTTATTTGTAGCCATTTGAGAGATTTTTTCATATTTACCATATTATGATTTAATTTCATATTTTAAATTACTCATGAATAAAATGTTATAATTTTTTTTCAATTATTGTGATGAGAGTTCGCGATTGGAAATTAGACTCAAAGAAGAACAAATGTCCAACGTATCAAAGTACTTGTTTGTTTGAACGTAAAATATTTCCGCTCGATATTCGAAGATTGCATGATGGTTTACTTTTGGTGAAAGAGAAGATGACGAAAATCATAAAGATTATTCGGAAAGAAGAAAGACAAAGTTTAGAAAATAAAAGTGGATTATCTGTTATGTTCAAGATGAAAAAGGAGTGCGATATTCTGTAATCTTACGACGCAGTTGGTGTGGTAGTATGTACATGTTTATTGGAAAAGACTGGTGTAAATTTGTGAAAAATAATTGTGTCAAAGAACTTGACATTCTCAAAGTTATGTCTTCCCATTATGTACGAAGAGATGTATTGGCAAACTATATTTAGGGATATCAGTGGTTAGTTCACTCCCTAGGAAATCTACTGAGAAGCTGGTGAATAAAGAGCCGATCAAGTGGTGGTGGCCTAATATGAAGACATCACGGTTTGTGTTGTTTTTAATGTTCAATACCATTAAGTATTTATATAGTGCTCAAATTTATTTGATATTCATGTATGTTTACTCTTCATTTATCTTTACGTCAACGCTTTATTTCACCCATTAGCTCTGGGACTCTCCATATAACGTATGTATCATATGTATGGTACTTGAATGATGTGAGGGTGTGTGTGGATTTTAACTCGGGACATGACATTTAATCTGTAGGAAAAATGTCTTATGAGAATCGGTCATGGATGTACCGTGGAATAGTGAATGGAGTTGTGACCGAGGAGTTTAAAGACGGAGTTGACAGTTTTATTGAGTTTGCATTGAGTAATTCATCAGTAGCAGTTGATCCGATGGGTAACATCCGATGTCCGTGTTTGGCTTGTAAGAAGAAAGTGGATATCGACATGGGATGTGCAGCATCATCTGTATACGAGAGGATTTGTTGGCCATTATGAGTTATGGTCGTGTCATGGTGAGTTGAATATTCAGTCGTCTGCACCAGCTAATTACTTTGCCTCCACAAGTACGTACGTAGACATGGTTGTCGATGCTGCTGGTCCGGAGTTCAATATTTATGAAGATCAAACAAATGAAGAAGTGCCGAATGATACAGCTCAGAGATTTTATCAGTTACTTCGAGATGCTGATGAGCCATTATGGGATGGTTGTGAGAAGCATACACGGTTGTCTGCAGTGTCGCAGCTATTGAATTTGAAATCTGAATTTCATATGAGCGAGAGTTGTTTTGACCGGCTTCTCTTACTGGTCAAGAGCATGCTTCCTCAATCAGAGAGGTTACCTGCTGACTTTTACCGTGCGAAGAAGATGGTGAATGATTTGGGGCTTGGTTTTATGAAAATTGATGCATGTCCGAATCACTGTATGCTGTACTACAAAGAGGATGCAGATAAGACATCATGTGTTGTAAGCATGATAGGTTCAAGCCCAAGAGAGGGGACAAGTCAAAGCAGAAGGATGTTCCGTATAAGTCATTGCGGTACTTTCCTATCACACCCAGATTGCAGCGATTGTTCATGTCCTCGAGGACAGCTGGACATATGACATGGCATGCGGAAAGAGTCCGTTGCGACGAAGGTGAAATGAGTCATCCTGCCGATGGTGAAGCTTGGGCTCATTTTAGCCGTACTCATCCTTACTTCTCAAGGGATCCACGCAACGTACGGCTTGGTTTATGCACAGATGGTTTCAATCCTTTCGGAGGCTCGGTGGCATCTTACTCATGTTGGCCAGTATTCCTAACACCGTATAACCTTCCGCCAGGCATGTGCATGAAGCGTGAGAATCTGTTCCTTTCATTGCTGATTCCGGGTCCAAAAAGTCCAGGAAAGAATATAGACATATATCTCAGACCGTTGATTGATGAGATGAAATTGTTATGGTCAGATGGTGTGCAGTCTTATGATGCATCCAGAAAATAGAATTTCAATCTGAAGGCTGCATTAATGTGGACAATAAGTGACTTTCCAGCCTACGCATGTTATCTGGCTGGAGCACACATGGGAGGTTGGCATGTCCTTATTGCATGGAGGATTCTAAATCATGTGTGTTGAAATCTGGGGGAAAATCTTGTTGGTTCGATTGTCATCGGCGGTTTCTACCCAGTGACCATCCTTTCCGAAAGCAAAAGGATTCTTTTATGAAAAATACAACTGTGATGGAGGAGGTAGATATGGAACGGGTGTCTGGTGGAAACATGGCGAGGCGGGTCCAGAACTTACCGACTGTAACACAACTGGCTGGTAGTACCCGACAAATCCCTGGCTTGGGAAGGATCACAATTGGGTGAAGCAAAGCATTTTTTGGGAATTGCCTTATTGGTCAACACTTTTGATACGTCATAACCTAGACGTCATGCATATAGAGAAGAATGTTTTTGATAATGTGTTCAACACAGTTATGGACGTCAAAGGTAAAACGAAGGATAACGTCAAGGCACGTTTCGATTTGAAAGTACTTTGCAAACGTCCAGAACTAGAGCTACAACATGTTCAAGGAAAAGTGGTGCAACCTAAAGCTGCATATGTGCTTGGGGCCAGACAGATTAAGGAAGTGTTGCAATGGTTAAAGCAATTGAGATTTCCGGATGGATATGTCTCGAATATTGCGCGTTGTGTAAATGTCAACGAGGGAAAAATATACGGAATGAAGAGTCATGACTGCCATGTTTTCATGCAAAGACTGATGCCTCTTGCTTTTCGTGAGTTGTTGCCGAAACAAATATGGGGAGCAATGACTGAGCTGAGTCAATTCTTCAGGATTTTATCTGCATCAGAACTCAAAATTCATGACTTGCAAAATATAGAGCAAAATATAATTCAGACAGTCTGCAAATTAGAGAAGATATTTCCTCCAGCATTCTTTGATTCAATGGAGCACCTGATCATCCATTTACCATATGAGGCAAGGGTCGGAGGACCAGTACAATTTCGATGGATGTATCCGTTTGAGAGGTATATTTCTACATCTCAATTTATTGCCATTACGACGATTATTTTATAGTGAGGGCTACATTACTCTTTACACAGGCGTACCTCATTGAGGAGATATCGAACTTCTGTTCGATGTACTTTGACACGGAAATACGAACCGACGCACTCAACCTCCACGTAATGATGATGGTGGAGATTCCGAGGTGTCAGACCGACTCTCTGTATTCAAGTGTCCCGACGGCGTTCGGATCTTCATCTACTCGCGCACTCCAAGACAGAGAGTTGGTAGCTGCGGAGATCTACGTGTTCATGAATTGCGAAGAACTAGAACCCTACATTCAGTAAGCTCTCCACGCTTATTCGTCATCATTTGCGTGCATTGCTGCAGAACCTAACGGTTGTGTGACATTTACATTGCAGAGAGTTTGAATCGGTCATATTGCGATGGAATCCACGTCTAACTGACGTGCAGGTTGAAAAGGAACGGGAGAAGTCTTTTCCTACTTGGTTAAGATCTCGAGTATGTGTCTAATTATTTTGAAACATAAGTGTTATGTTTTTATGCAGACTGAGTTGAAGTCATTTATTCAATGTTTGTCTATTTATCTCATAATAGGTTGAACAAGGCTTCATTCCCGATTCAAGAGTACAACAGATTAGTTTTGGCCCCTCGAAGATTGTACGTGTCTATCCAGGCTACATTGTGAATGGATACAGATTTCACACGAGAGATTATGGACGGAATAAGTCTACGATGAACAGCGGCGTATGTGTGAAGGGAAGTGCCTACAATGAAAATGAAATTGACTATTATGGCATTCTCGAAGAAGTCATTGAACTGCAATTTTTGGGACAAGACAACAATGTATTTCTGTTCAAGTGTCATTGGTTTGACCCGACATCTATTCGTCATGACACAACATATGGATTAATCGATGTGAAGCATAAGTCCAAATTGAGTACATATGAGCCATTCATCCTGGCGGCACAAGCCCAACAAGTTTATTATTCAAATTATACATCCCTCAAATTAAGAGATTGGTGGGCTGCATGTAGAGTGAAATCAAGACTATTCCCTGAGTATGAGCTTCTCCCGACTGATGATGAGCTCGAAGGTGTTAATGACAACTTTTCCAATCAGATCGAAGTGACGCACGAGAGTTGGCAGCTTCTACGCAGTACAATGTTCATGATATAAATGAAACAATTTGCTTACATAAGGATAACGAACAAGAAGAAGTTGACCCAAATGTCGTTGAGCGGGAGGTGGAGTCTGATGTGGAGGAAGACTCCCAAGATGATGAGGATGAATTCCAGGATGATGATGAAGATGATGCTGAATTAAACATGTCTTCAGCATCTGATGATGATTATAGATAATATACTGCATATTTTGTAAGAAGAAATTGGTTGTTGTTAATTACATGTTCATAATAATTGCTACTTCAAATTGAGTGCTGATGACTTGCTATATCTTTATTTGTATCAATAGAGATATGGTACGTGGAGGACGCAGTCGGACGGTTGCCACGTCCGTTGGCAGAGGGACTGCCTCTCCGTCCACCCTGCCTCCAGTCCGCGACAGGTATATGCATATGTACACAAAAACCATATGGGTATTATTGTTTATATTGATTTCACGAGAACTAACGTACATACAATTTTACAGGGACTGCCTCCCCGTCCCCGTCTTCCAGCGACAGGTAAATTCTATATTATTGTTTATTTGAAATTCATAATTTCTAATGTGTATGAAATTTTGCAGGGACTGCCTCCCCGTCCACGCCCGTCGTCCCAGCGACAGGTAATTTTCTACATTGTTGTTTATTTGAAATTCATAATTTCTAATGTGTATGAAATTTTGCAGGGACTGCCTCCGTCCACGCTCGTCGTCCCAGCGACAGGTAAATTCTATATTCTTGTTCATTTGAAATCATAATTTCTAATGTGTATGAAATTTTGCAGGGACTGCCTCCCCGTCCACCCCGTCTCGTCCCAGCGACAGGTAAATTTCTATATTCTGTTCATTTGAAATTCATAATTTCTAATGTGTATGAAATTTTGCAGGGACTGCCTCCCCGTCCACGCCCGTCGTCCCAGCGACAGGTAAATTCTATATTGTTGTTATTTGAAATTCATATTTTCTAATGTGTATGAAATTTTGCCTCCCTGTCGACCATCCGAGCAGTGCCACCTTCGTCTTCTTCCTCACCACAAGGTAAACATATGTTTCAATAGATTAGTATGTTTGGTCTCTTGCAATTTATACAATAAAAGTGTACTAAATTATTTTCAACAGAGGTGGAGAGCCAGCATCCAGCAGCTGAGGAGGGGCCTCAGCTACCAGGACGACAAACCATGCTGGATCTCAGGGGAAGTCATCATCTCAGTGTTACGGATGTTATTTAGGATATACATTTCATGTAGAAAATTAATGTGAATTGTAGGGGGAAGATAGATCCCAGTCCTGCTTTCCGCTATATTACGACGCTGGTCCAAGCACATATTCCAGGACCAGTGGATGCATGGAGAGACTTCCCGGTGCCAGTCCGGGATTTATTTTGACATGTTTACGGTATTTTTATTTTTTAGAAGAGTTGAAGTCATTTATTCAATTATTATTAATTTGGGTTTATTGCAGAACGTTGATTAATTTTATTTCTTTACAGCGGAGGTTCGCGTTCACGAGACCGAGGATCTCCTCGGGCTCGAGCCGTCTGGGAGATTACGGCCCAGACTAATTTAAGAAAGTCGATGTGGGAGGTAACGGAACAAGGCAATGAAGACCACAGGCAATCGGGATCCTATGGCTTGGGTGGATTACGGCCCTGTTTGGCTGCGGAGGGACTATTGGGAGTCCCTTTGCGCACGTTGGGCTGCTGGACCATGGCAGCAGGGGTCACAGGCGGCAATACGCAACAGAGCAACTCAACCGGAGAAGAATGTGCATACTAGTAGATCCGTATCTTATGCGACCCACAGTCAAAAAATGGTAAGTATTTTATTGTTCAATTCATATATTACATATGGATTATTATTGTGAAACTAACTAATTTTGTTGAATTTTAAGCATCACGACCTGGAGCGTGCCCCTACTTTCCGCGAGTATTTGACCGGACTCATAAGCGGAAGGGGACGGATGACTATGTTACGAGAGTGCCCGCACGATTGCTGTAAGTCAAGCTTTAAATTATGAATTCATTATGATAAAAGTAATTTGTTTTCAATAATTTAATTTTAATTATTTTACAGGAGACGTACGACAGGACGATGGCGGAGCGCTACACAGAGGGCACTCCCCAGCCAGATGGATGCGGACGCTTGGGTCGAGGCAGCGGGAGTGCCGAGGAAGGGTCGAGTGTACGGCTTTGGGACAGCCTGGATACTCATCGAGTGTGTCCTCATATGCCAGTTCGATCGCTCTCCGGCACACGCGAGTTCATCTTCTGTGCCGCCCGTTAGTGGTGTAGAGGACATTAGAGGCATCATTCGGGAGGAGCTACGTACAGAGCTACAGACGCAGCGGGTAGAGCTACAGACGCAGCGGATAGAGGGGGGATAGAAGGACGCAGCGGGGACAGCTACAGACGCAGTTCAGCGATATGGTTCAGCAGTTCATCTCGATAATGCAGAGAGAGTACGCCCCACACAGCCAGCAGCTCAGGTCAGTATTAGTATTAATTTCATATACTTAGGATTGGTCGGACGTTCAATTGACGGATCTAAAAACACCCAAGTATATATAAAGCGTCAAAACACACAACTCGGGGGTCCAAAATCCCAAATAGGGATCGGATCGGCGTGCCGTTTTCTCCGACACGACCGGGTGGGTTAAAGTGACGTGTGGGAACTGACGGAATCCAATTTGGATCTCCGGATTGAGTTGGGCATTCAAAGGACGGATCTAAAAACACGGTCAAACAGATATAAATGGTTAAAACACGCAACCCGGGGGTCTAAAATCCCAAATAGGGATCAATCGACGTGCCGTTTTCTCCGACACGACGGGTGGGTTAAAGTGACGTGTAGAAACTGACGGAATCCAATTTGGATCCCCGGATTGGGTTGGGCATTCAAAGGACGGATCTAAAAACACGGTCAAACAGATATAAATGGTTAAAACACGCAACCCGGGGGTCAAAATCCCAAATAGGGATCCAATCGACGTGCCGTTTTCTCCGACACGACCGGGTGGGTTAAAGTGACGTGTAGAAACGACGGAATCCAATTTGGATCCCCGGATTGGGTTGGCATACAAAGGACGGATCTAAAAACACGGTCAACCATATATAAATGGTTAAAACACACAACCCGGGGGTCCAAAATCCCAAATAGAGATCCGATCGACGTGCCGTTTTCTCCGACACGACCGGGTGGTTAAAGTGACGTGTAGAAACTGACAGAATACAATTTGGATCCCCGGATTGGGTTGGGCATTCAAAGGACGGATCTAAAAACACGGTCAACCATATATAAATGGTTAAAACACACACCCGGGGGTCCAAAATCCCAATAGGGATCCGATCGACGTGCCGTTTTCTCAGACACGACCAGGTGGGTTAAAGTGATGTGTAGAAACTGACGGAATCCAATTTGGATCCCCGGATTGGGTTGGACATTCAAAGGACGGATCTAAAAACACAGTCAACCATATATAAATGGTTTAAACACGCAACCCGGGGTCCAAAATCCCAAATAGGGATCCAATCGACGTGCCGTTTTCTCCGACACGACCGGGTGGGTTAAAGTGACGTGTAGAAACTGACGGAATCCAATTTGGATCCCCGGATTGGGTTGGGCATTCAAAGGACGGATCTAAAAATACGGTTAACCATATATAAATGGTTAAAACACACAACCCGGGGTCCAAAATCCCAAATAAGATCCGATCGACGTGCCGTTTTCTCCGACACGACGGGGTGGGTTAAAGTGACGTGTAGAAACTGACGGAATCCAATTTGGATCTCCGGATTGGGTTGGGCATTCAAAGGACGGATCTAAAAACACGGTCAACCATATAAATGGTTAAAACACGCAACCCGGAGTCCAAAATCCCAAATAGGATCGATCGGCGTGCCGTTTTCTCCGACACGACCAGGTGGGTTAAAGTGACGTGTGGGAACTGACAGAATCCAATTTGGATCTCCGGATTGGGTCGGCGTTCAATTGAGGATCTAAAAAACACCCAAGTATATATAAAGGGTCAAAACACACAACCCGGGGGTCCAAAATCCCAAATAGGGATCGGATCGGCGTGCTGTTTTCTCCGACACGACCGGGTGGGTTAAAGTGACGTGTGGGAACTGACGGAATCCAATTTGGATCTCCAATTGGGTTGGGCATTCAAATGACGGATCTAAAAAACACCAAGTATATATAAAGCGTCAAAACACACAACTCAGGGGTCTAAAATCCCAAATAGGGATCCGATCGACGTGCTGTTTTCCTCCGACACGACCGGGTGGGTTAAAGTGACGTGTAGAACTGACGGAATCCAATTTGGATCCCCAGATTGGGTTGACATTCAAAGGATGGATCTAAAAACACGGTCAACCATATATAAATGGTTAAAACACGCACCCCGGGGGTCCAAAATCCCAAATAGGATCGGATCGGCGTGCCATTTTCTCCGACACGACCAGTGGGTTAAAGTGCGTGTGGGAACTGACGGAATCCAATTGAGATCTCCGGATTGGGTCGGGCGTTCAATTGACGGATCTAAAAAACACCCAAGTATATATATAAAGGGTTAAAACACACAACCCGGGGGTCCAAAATCCCAAATAGGGATCGGATCGACGTGTCGTTTTCTCCGACACAATCGGGTGGGTTAAAGTGACGTGTGGGAACTGACGGAATCGAATTTGGATCTCCGGATTGGGTTGGGCATTCAAATGACAGATCTAAAAAATACCCAAGTATATAAAGGGTCAAAACACACAACCCGGGGAACTAAAATCCCAAATAGGGATCCGATCGACGTGCCGTTTTCTCCGACACGACCGGGTGGGTTAAAGGGACGTGTAGAAACTGACGGAATCCAATTTGGATCTCCGGTTGGTTTGGCATTCAAAGGACGGATCTAAAAACCCAGTCAACCATATAAATGGTTAAAACACGCAACCGTGTCCAAATCCCAATAGGGATCGGATCGGCGTGCCGTTTCCTCCGACACGACCAGGTGGTTAAAGTGACGTGTGGGAACTGACGGAATCTAATTTGGATCTCCGGATTGGGTCGGGCGTTCAATTGACGGATGTAAAAAACACCCAGTATATATATAAAGGTCAAAACACACAACCGGGGGTCCAAAATCCCAAATAGGATCGGATCGGCGTGCCGGTTTCTCCGACACGACCGGTGGGTTAAGTGACGTGTGGGAACTGACGGAATCCAATTTGGATCTCCGGATTGGGTTGGGCATTCAAATGACGGATCTAAAAAACACCCAAGTATATATAAAGGGTCAAAACACACAACCCGGAGTCTAAAATCCCAATAGGGATCCGATCGACGTGCCGTTTTCTCCGACACGACCGGGTGGGTTAAAGGGACGTGTAGAAACTGACGGAATCCAATTTGGATCTCCGGATTGGGTTGGGCATTCAAAGGACGGATCTAAAAACACAGTCAACCATATATAAATGGTTAAAACACGCAACCCGGGGGTCCAAAATCCCAAATAGGGATCGGATCGGCGTGCCGTTTTCTCCGACACGACCAGGTGGGTTAAGTGACGTGTGGGAACTGACGGAATCTAATTTGGATCTCCGGATTGGGTCGGGCGTTCAATTGACGGATGTAAAAAACACCCAAGTATTATATAAAGGGTCAAAACACACAACCCGGGGGTCTAAAATCCCAAATAGGGATCGGATCGGCGTGCCGTTTTCTCCGACACGACCGGGTGGGTTAAGTGACGTGTGGGAACTGACGGAATCCAATTTGGATCTCCGGATTGGGTTGGGCATTCAAATGACGGATCTAAAAAACACCCAAGTATATATAAAGGGTCAAAACACACAACCCGGGAGTCTAAAATCCCAAATAGGGATCCGATCGACGTGCCGTTTTCTCCAACACGACCGGGTGGGTTAAAGTGACGTGTAGAAACTGACAGAATCCAATTTGGATCCCCGGATTGGGTTGGACATTCAAAGGACGGATCTAAAAACACAGTCAACCATATGTAAATGGTTAAAACACGCAACCTGGGGGGCCAAAATCCCAAATAGGATCGGATCGGCGTGCGTTTTCTCCGACACGACCAGGTGGGTTAAAGTGACGTGTGGGAACTGACGGAATCCAATTGGGATCTCCGGATTGGGTCGGGCATTCAATTGACGGATCTAAAAAACACCCAAGTATATATAAAGGGTTAAAACACACAACCCGGGGGTCCAAAACCCCAAATAGGGATCGGATCGGCGTGCCGTTTTCTCCGACACAATCGGGTGGGTTAAGTGACGTGTGGGAACTGACGGAATCCAATTTGGATCTCCGGATTAGGTTGGGCATTCAAATGACGGATCTAAAAAATACCCAAGTATATATAAATGGTCAAAACACACAACCCGGGGGTCTAAAATCCTAAATAGGGATCCGATCGACGTGCCGTTTTCTCCGACACGACCGGTGGGTTAAGTGACGTGTAGAAACTGACGGAATCCAATTTGATCTCCGGATTGGGTTGGACATTCAATGGACGGATCTAAAAACACGGTCAACCATATATAAATGGTTAAAACACGCAACCCGGGGGTCCAAAATCCCAAATAGGGATCCAATCGATGTGCCGCTTTCTCCGACACGACCGGGTGGGTTAAAGTGATGTGTAGAAACTGACGGAATCCATTTGGATCCCCGGATTGGGTTGGACATTCAAAGGACGGATCTAAAAACACGGCCAACCATATATAATGGTTAAAACACGCAACCCGGGGGTCCAAAATCCCAAATAGGGATGCAATCGACATGCCGTTTTCTCCGACACGACCGGGTGGGTTAAAGTGACGTGTAGAAACTGACGGAATCCATTTGGATCCCCGGACTGGGTTGGGCATTCAAAGGACGGATCTAAAAACACGGTCAACCATATATCTATAAATGGTTAAAACACGCAACCCGGGGGTCCAAAATCTCAAATAGGGATCGGATCGGCGTGCCGTTTTCTCCGACACGACTAGGTGGGTTAAAGTGACGTGTGGGAACTGACGGAATCCAATTTGGATCTCCGGATTGGGTCGGGCGTTCAATTGACGGATCTAAAAAACACCTAAGTATTATATAAAGGGTCAAAACACACAACCGGAAGTCCAAAATCCCAAATAGGGATCGGATCGGCGTGCCGTTTTCTCCGACACGACCGGGTGGGTTAAAGTGACGTGTGGGAACTGACGGAATCCAATTTGGATCTCCGGATTGGGTTGGGCATTCAAATGACGGATCTAAAAAACACCCAAGTATATATAAAGGGTCAAAACACACAACCCGGAGATCTAAAATCCAAATAGGGATCCGATCGACGTGCCATTTTCTCCGACACGACCGGGGGGTTAAAGTGACGTGTAGAAACTGAGGGAATCCAATTTGGTTCCCGGATTGGGTTGGGCGTTCAAAGGACGGATCTAAAAACACGGCCAAACATATATAAATGGTTAAAAGACGCAACCCGGGGGTCCAAAATCCCAAATAGGGATCCGATCGATGTGCCGTTTTCTTCGACACGACCGGGTGGGTTAAAGTGACGTGTGGGAACTGACGGAATCCAATTGGATCTCGGATTGGGTTGGGCATTCAAATGACGGATCTAAAAACACCCAAGAAAATGATGGATCTAAAAATAGTATTGTATTAAGCTTGAGAAATAATCACATGTTTTGAATTCCTTTTTGAAAATATTGTATGTCTTTTATTTATTATTAATGTTTCTCATTTTAATTTGTTTTAATATAAGATCAGCTCCAGACGATGACGAGGCAGGGACACAGACGATCCAGTAGATCTATGTTGATTTTTGTATTCATTATTCTATATGATTTTATATTTATTGTATTTTATGAATTTATGTTGATTGTTAGTATTTGTTAAATTTATGAATATTGTAGCAGGTTTGACATTGTAGCAATGTTGACAAATCATTTTTATTTGCCTATTTTTTTAAAAAAAATATGTGTATTTTCTGACGGATTTTCCAACGGATAAGTATCCGTCGGAACTTATAAATTACCGACGGAAAAAGACCGTCGGTAATCCCGTCGGAAAATACTGACGGATTGGCCGACGGATAAGTATCCGTCGGAACTGATAAATTACCGACGGCTAAACACCGTCGGCAATTCCGTCGGAAACTACTGACGGCTTTACCGACGGATTATATCTGTCGGAGGTTTCGACCGAATTCCGTCGGAAATTTCTGACCAAGTATTTCCGACGGAAGGTTTCCGACGAGCTTTGGACGGAAAGCGGTCGGAAGGCGCCTTTTCCGACGGAATACCGACGGATTTCCGACGGATTCAGTCCGTCGGAAATAACGCATTTTCTTGTAGTGTTCAGATCACGGATCATAGATGAAATAACCCTAAGGTGTTCACCCATCCTGTGGCGCGAGTTCATCCGATAAGTCTCTATTTTCAAAACAAGAGCCCTTAATTGGGTTGCTGACGTCCTACCAAAAATAAAATTTAATTGATCCCACATGTCCTTTGCAGTGGCGCAATTCTCAAACTCGCCAATAAGATCGTCGGCCATGGTGCTTAACAAGGTAAAACGCATACTACGATCTTTCTTGAACCAAGCTACGTAAGCTTCTTGGTTTGTGCTGCTACTGCCCTCAATGGGCGGTGACATAGACATTGAAAGGTGATCAATTACATCTTGTTCATCCAGCAAATACTGTATTTTGCGATGCCATATATCATAGTTTGAGCCACTCAAATTTTCACCCTTAGTAAGATCAACTATAACGTTCTTGGCAGCCATAATTTACCATACATGTCAACCATGAAAAAGTTTGACATCAATTTATACATTATTCCTATTTGCGTCTAGAAATCCAAACTAATTACATTGAATGTTTCTTATATAGTAAAATCGAAAGTAAAGCTAGGCAATAACAATCATCTCCCACTTATATAAGATAATTCAACATAATTAAAATGATTTCGAGCAAATTGCCTCATATACAAAATTAATTTGCATAACATTAAAGAGGATATATATAAAACATACACATGTTACATGTACACCTTCTGTTGCAAGCATGAACAAACTCGCGCGCAAAAGTGGAAACAAAAGTGCGCTACTAAAACTAGCGCCGTACATAACCTGTCATCTCCAACTCTCTACAAAAGCTGTATATAACCCTCAGCTACCACCAACTCTCCCTCTGAAGTCCTAATAGTGATAGTGAGAAGTGGTGCGGGGAGGGGCACAACCGGCACAGACAGCTCCCATACAACTGGCCTTGGTTCTCAAGGGACCTGTTCAAAATCAGGAGGGAACCAAGGATCTATCTCGGTTAGAGGAGAAGACGCACTGACACTTAGACTATTTGATGTGTCCTCAGGAAGTGCAGGCACCACCTGGATTTTTGAGACAGGTGTGCTGATGGCTGTTGCCAGTGCACCTGCACTCAGTACACTCATTGCGTTGGTTGCAGTGTCCAAGGCCAACGCCTGTCCAGGATCTACTGCTAGCAAACTAGAGTTGACATCATTTTGTTCGACTGACATCAGATTGTCTTCCAAGAACCAATCCTCAGAAAAATCCATCAACTCACGGTCCGACAGTGCCTGAGAACCTGCCATCTATACAACTCACAGGAGAAGGAGAAAATCAGAACCAACCAGTGACTCTGATACCAGTGTTACAAAGATGAAAGGGCATACCTTATAGCAGAAACATGATTAACATGTCCTCATAGTGGTAAATAGACGGCTACTAGAGTTTCCTACACAGTACCATGCTTTAAGTCTCAGACACTGAGGATGACGTACTTTTGTAAGTCGATGCCGAAAAGAGAACACAACCTGGGACCTTACACACACACACACTCTCTCTCTCTCTCTCTCTTTGTGGACAACACCGTCCTTCTCTTTAGGAGCCCAAAGCTCACCACGAAAAGGCACACCACTCCCCTTCACTAAGGGGCTATTTATAGGAGGTGAAGGAGGAGAGATGAGGGAGAGAGGTGGCCCCTGCCGCGGGAGGCAACAGGAGCCGCTGCTGCCACACGCGACATGCAGTAGTGGCCTCCGCCAATGCGCCTAGCATGCTGGCGAGGCCACCCGCCGACCAACGTGCCTCGCGCGCTGACGCGGCCGTGCATCGCTTGCGCGTTGGCGATGCCTCCACCGTGAGCGCCCACCAGGTGCATGGGTGGGCCCCGGCGGGGCCCAATGTGCATCCGCCCAACTTTTCGACAGAAATGAACAGTCAAAAATGTGATTTTTCTTGTAGTGATAATTATGTTGTATGGGTGTAATCATCTTTACCATTTTATCCATGACAGTTGTTTCACAAGAAGGATATCCCCAAATTAAGGTGTTTCAGATATTGGGAAAATTTATCTTCTACATTCGTCTTTCCTTTGCTGTTTAAAAGTATACAATTTATAGACAATGTTACCGCTTGAATTTACTTCGAGGTCATGAGATTGATTAAGAACTTCCCTCACCCTACTGGATCGACAACATATATTATTCATGCCTTTTTTTTTACTGCGAACAAATATTATTCATATCAAAACCCGTGTATACGGTCGCGGCCACACGCGAAGGCGAAGGCATGGATGCATGCAAGGCGATTAGCTGTTAATATATACGAGTTGATACACTTAATAGTCCATCACTCGAATGAAACAAATGTACTTTTACCCGGGATGATCTGGTGGTAGGAGGCAAACTAACAACCCATCCCGCTGGGGACTCCCCCTTCACATCTTATCTTATCTTATGGGCGGAATAGAAGAAGATGGTCTTCACACGGCATGCTTATAGGATCGAGGGCGCGGCGGTGGAGAGGGGGAACGGGGCTTCGTGGCCTTCGGGGTCGGAAACGGGTCATGGTAGTTGTCCATCCGCGCCGGCCCAGGAAGGATGCGACGGTGGGCACGGGGGCGCTTCAATACTGTGTGGGGCGTTGGAGGGTGGGTCTTTGGGCCAGAGTAGTCCTCTTCGTCCGTACTCACCATCCCACTGATCAGCTCCCTCTCTTCCGTCCGCAGCCGCCACCCGTCATTCTTCGTCCCTGCTGCATGCATGCATCGTGCAAAAAGTACAAGCACATCAGCAAGAAAACAACGAGTACGCATGAACCGACGTACGGAGATGTGTTCTCTCCCGTTGTGGAGCACTGTTCTTTGGTTTACATGGCGGATTGAGGGTTGCTGTTTTATAGTTCCACAAACAGGATGAGTGAATCACCACTCGCCCGCCGGGTGTTCGGGAGCACATCGGCTTGCAGTAGCAGGGCATTCGTAGTCTCCCCAATTATACGGAGAGAGAGAGAGAGAGAGATTACGTGGAAGCATAGTGGTAGTTTGCCTTGCCGAGAACGCCCCGGGGAAGGTCAGGAAGACGACGAGACACCAGAACGCCAGTGAACGAAACCCAACCCCTGCTCCCATCCCTCTCTTCGCTTCTCTCTGTCGCCACAACCTTTCCGGTGGAAGTGGCGTTATATAGAGGAGGAGAACAGTCAGTATCGTCCCCAGCCTCCAGGTTGCACCTGCTCCCACCATGAGAAATGGATATGTACCCTATCACCAGATGGAGTTAATCCGACTTGAGCACTTCTTAATTAATTCAGATAACAGACTTATTTAATGGAGATGCGTCTTCTGTCTAATAATTAGGTTAGGTGAGAGAAACTAGATCACGCTAAGAAGATTGCGATACCATCATTACGCTTCAGGAGATTCCGACGCTAGTTGATCTGTACTTATCTTGTGACTAGAATGATGGTCCTCATCCTCAACTCAGCACAGCATACTCTCACGACGTGCATGTGAGATGCCCCCTTTTGCTGGTCCGCCTGGCTTTTTCTCCCTCATCTTTGGTTGACCGCACCCACAAGGATTAATTAATCAGTGCGCAGGTACGCCGTCGCGCGTCTCCTCGTACTCATCCCCATAGCATTAGATTTATCTCAAGATAGTATGGTATATACGCGGCGTCCTTGGAGTCTTCAAGTGACACTTCATCCTCTTCGTCAAGCGCTATTGCCAACTACATCATTGCCACTGGGATCACCTTGCTTTTCCCAAACTTTTTAGAAGAGATTGAGAAATAGTTTTGTAATATTATTTGATAACATTATTTGGTAATATCATTATTAAAATTATGTCATATCAATAATTAAAATAAAAAAATAAAAATATCTCATAAATGATGAATTGTAATATATTTTAATTAGTGTGTTATTTTAATATGATATCAAATGATGTTACTAAATTATTTTCTAAAGAGATTAGAGATTTCGTTGCAAAAATGCATGAGACGTACGTCAAATGTGGTCTCACATGTGATCTGCTAGCTGGAGGAAGCAGCAGGTGAAAAGTACAAGACGGATAATAGCAATTAGTTTAACTAGGTTACCGGACTGAATGTGTCAATGAGGTCAACTATAGGCTACTGACAAAAATCTTTGAAAATGATGAGTTGAGTCGGCGGCGGATGTAGGATGAAATATAGGGGGCGTCGAAGTAAGAAAATATTAAAGTAAAATAAAATATAAATAAATTAATTTAAATTTGTTTTTAAAAAAGTAATATACAAAATTAAAAAAAATTAAAAAGCCAAAATATGAGGGGGCCATGGCCACCCTCCATAAACGTGGGTCCGCCCCCTGTCTGCAGTAACTTTCAATTAAGCCGTGAGTCCGCTGTTTCAGTTTGAACACACGTTTACATCCAGCCACGTTCATCTGATCAGGCCGTCGAGAAACCACGTAGTATTACAAAGTGGGTCATCAAATTAGTCAAAATTGCTACTGTCCGTTTTATCCTTACACCTGTCTCTTCCTCCGGCTGAGAGGTGAGACAACTTGATCAGGTCTCATGCATTGTTTTTTTACAAGGGAATCATGAAATTAAACACTTAGTGCCTTTGGTTGGTTGTACAATATAATCATAGGAAAAATGTTTTCCAAGGAATTATATTTACAGAAAATTGAAAATATAATTACCTATTTGGTACCTAGTTAAACAATTTTCCTAAAAAGACTCCGTATCTGTTTTTTACTAAAATATTTTCTAAAAATTATTTTCACTTTTTTATTTGTGCACAAAAGATTTTTGTGAAACCGAATACTCTATATATTTCATTACCTACGGCATATACTGCAACGACTCGAGAGTTCAACACCCAGAAAGCCTTCCACGTGTCCAATCTTTGGATCGTCATCTACGGATCTGAAGATTCGGAAGGGTTAGAAGAATAATCTAATGAGATAAATAATAAATTTAAATAACTATAATAAAAATTTTATACACTAAATTAAGGAATTATGTGCATGTTCCAAATAAAAGTACAGGTACAAGAAGGAAAACACAGTCCTTAAGAGACATACCTCGAGGACTTGCAAAAACCCAGCTCTCAACTCACACTAGGACAAGAGCACTCATGCTTACAGACTCACACTGTTGGTAGCACTCGGCGCAACCAACCACCACCTCAACTGGCCGGCACCGAACTCCTGCGACGGTGAATCCCTACTGGAAGAAAGTAGGGGGGTAAACCTCGCGAACAAGGTCCAGTAGGGATAACCAGTCCCTTATCGGCCAGAGCAGTAGGAACTCCAGAAAAGAAGCAAACAACTATAACTAGAAAGTAGTAACTAGGAAAACGACTACACTAGCTGCTACAAAACATCGGAAATCAAACGACGCCATGACCACCAACCAAGGTTGGGCCACGCACAACTCCCGTAGAACCAATTGAGTCAAGAACTATACGGAAGTAGCCCTTGGCACACACGCCGAGATAGGGAGCTCAATGAAACCACAGAACATCTACGTGAGAATAGAGTCTTACCATAAGCACGACCAGCTCAAACCTCTACAAGGTCGAGAAGCCACATTCACAAAACAACCCAGACCTCAGGCACTCGACGAGATTGGGAAAACACACATAGGTGTACCAACATGAACGGGCACCATAGAATAGGATACAGAATCGAGGTCGGGGCCTACACGAGGCACACCGAGAGAACACTCGAGTCGGAAACCACCAAAGGCACATCCGAGTTAGGAGAACACTCCACACCATCTCCTGGTACATCAATCAGAAATGGGAACACACTCACTCCAGCCCTTGGAACGGCAATGAGGCTGGAGGCCCAACTCACTACATGGACTAGAAGAATAAGCCCACAAGCACGACCCAACGGAAAGCATAGGGCACCATGGCTAAGTGCCAAACCAACAATGCTCGCGGAAGCGTGACATGGCTCGACCACATTGTCGTGCAGGCTAGGGTGACAAACCAACACACGAGACACACCTGCGAGAGAAGACGTCGTCACAACAACAACAACCACGCCTCCACCACTGGAAGTCGAGAGCACCTATAGGCTACTCATTGCTCGCCAGCTGGCTCCTACCTATAACCTCCCCAGATGAGTGAGGCTAGTGAGCCTCCTCAATAACACACCACAAGAACAACAACAATCGCAGCTTGGCCAAGCTGTGGCCCCATGCCTGGTAGCCACTATGCAGGTCCGGAACCATGCAGGAAGAGGAAGTGAGAAACTAGACTGATTGGGCTGCATTGGAAAGAACTGTCAGGAATCGTACAGAGCGCAGCGGAAATGTGATTCCCTCCGGTTGATATTGTTGCCGGTGGTCGGAATCGAACAAAAATGGAGAACCCGCGCGTAGGAAGATCCAATCTTTACCATTGCGGGGTTGCAAAACTCCCGAACCCCGGGAGGAGGTAGCGCTGGTTCTTCAAGCTGTTCAGGTGTCCGGCCTCTAGACGTATCCACGCGACTCCAGACGCAGACGGGATCTCCTCGGTCTCCACGCGTCTCCCGGATCTCAGCTTGCCACGAGAGAGAGGAGGTGGGGGCGCCCTAGGAGAGAGAGGAGGAGGCGGCCAAGAGAAGACCTGGAGCTTGGACCAGGTTTTGACTCTCCACGTGTATTTATAGACACTGCAATTTTTCACAAAAACCCAGTTATTGTCTATAACGTCCATCCTTCCCAGTCTGCTCGGAATTCTATTGCGTGTGACCCTCTAGGCCCAAGTGCTAGTCCAGTTTTCAGCCCATTAAGTCCAATAACTCTTTATTGACTCACTGTAATTAATAATAACTCATATTAATTATTACACAATCAATTATCGTCTCACGATAATTGACCGGCTTCCAATCAAGTTGGGTGCCAAGCACCCCACTTGATCCTGGAAAGCATTGGGGTTCAGCAACCCAATCAAGGAATCTTTTGTGTCAACAGATACCACGTGACTATAATCCTTCGCTCGTACAATGCTCCCGAGTGCACTTAGGATATGGTCAACTGTCAAACCCTATTACGCGCACTCACTTGGATTAGATGCCGTATAACAATATCAGAAAACTCCTTTTCTGATAAGTAGTCATGCCCTAGCCAGGGACTATCAGGCTTCTTTCCCTAGAGCATTCACTCTCTTATTACCGAGAGCGAGCGATCCCATGTTGACCACACAATCACCTTCGAAGGTATTCCGCTAGACCCGAACACTTAATTGATTAAGACCCAATGGCTAGAGATCTATAAGTTAAGGTCAAAATCTAGAAGTCCACCGACAAGGTATCCTTGGTGTCTCATGTCTAAGGACCAATCACGCCACTGTGACAATGAATCTAACTGGTTGACAGTTAGGTAACATTACCATCCAGCGATTCATAACAGATCAGTTCAGTGAACTCATTCTCCAATGAGCACCTACATATTCACATTAGTGTCTCCACACAAGTGACTATGAGACCAGTTACCCTCATCATATGAGCAGGTGCAACCTGTACTAGTCTAACCGGATATTCGATGTCCTTCTTGAATATCCTCCGACTAGGAACAATTAAGAATATACGCTTAAAGGATATTAATCCCATTGTTATGATCTCATCATAATTAGTATCCATTGCGCATATTCATGGACTTCATAATGAAACGATAAACGAATTAAATATAATGAATATAAAAGCCTTCTTATTATTATTAAAGAACAAGATTGTACAAGTTATGATTGGCTTGAGGACACCCATAACTAACAATCTCCCACTTGGACTAAAGCCAATCACCTTTATGTCTTAAACCCATAGACTCTAGGTGGCGCTCAAACACAATTTGAGTCAGAGGCTTCGTTAGTGGATCTGCAATGTTGTCAACTGAAGGAACTCTTTCCACCAGTACATCTCCTCTAGTAATGATCTCCTTGATTAGGTGAAATCGCCTCAGAATGTGCCTTGACTTCTGATGAGACCGCGGCTCTTTCGCTTGCGCAATGGCCCCATTGTTGTCACACAGCAATGGGATCGGATCAGAGTCACCCAGCACTACACCAAGGTCGGTGATGAACTTCTTCATCCATACTACCTCCTTGGCGGCTTCAGCTGCAGCAATGTACTCAGCTTTTGTCGTCGAGTCTGCAGTGGTTTCTTGCTTGGAACTCTTCTAGCTCACTGCACCTCCGTTTAAGGTGAACACAAACCCAGATGTAGACTTGCTATCATCTGGATCTGACTGGAAACTCGAGTCAGTATATGCTCGAAGTTTCAAGTCCCCTCCTCCATAAACCAGAAATATATCCTTAGTCCTTCTCAAGTACTTAAGGATACATTTCACTGCCATCCAGTGTGTTTCACCTGGATTTGCCTGATATCTGCTCGTAACACTTAGAGCAAATGCTACATCAGGCCTTGTACATAGCATGGCATACATGATAGACCCTATAGCCGAGCATAGGGGACTCTATCCATGACTGCCCTCTCTTCAGGAGTCTTAGGAGACTGCTCCTTAGAGAGATTAATCCCATGTCTCATTGGTATGAGACATCTCTTGGAATTTTCCATGCCAAACCTTTTGACAATGGTATCTATGTACATGGATTGGGTCAAGCCAAACATCCTCTTAGATCTATCTCTATAGATACGTATTCCCAATACGTAGGATGCTTCTCCCAAATCCTTCATGGAGAAGTTCTTTGACAACCATACCTTTACAGATGATAACATCTCTACATCATTCCCAATGAGCAAGATGTCATCAACGTAAAGTATGAGAAAAGTGATAGCACTCCCACTGATTTTCTTATACACACATGGTTCATCTTCATTCTTAATGAAGTCATAAGATTTGATGGCATCATCAAACCTTATGTTCCAACTACGAGAAGCTTGCTTCAATCTATAGATGGATCTTTGAAGCTTGCATACTTTATCTGGACACTCTTTCGATGTAAAATCCTCGGGTTGTATCATATACACTTCTTCCTCAATGTTTCCATTGAGGAAAGCAGTTTTTACATCCATTTGTCAGATCTCGTAATCAAAGTATGCAGCAATGGCGAGAAGAATTCTGATCGACTTTATCATAGCAACTGGTGAGAAAGTTTCATCATAGTCAATTCCTTGCCTTTGACGATACCCCTTGCCACCAACCTTCCTTATGTGTCGATCTGTCCATCTGCATCGATCTTTCTCTTAAAGATCCACTTGCACCCAATAGATACAATACCTTCAGGCAAGTCTACCAAGTTCCAAACTTGGTTGGTGTACATGGACTGCATCTCAGAATTCATGGCATCTCGCCATTTCCCTGACTGAGGACTATCAACAGCCTCTTGGTAGGTCTTTGGATCATCATCCTCATTATAAGACATGCCTTCACTGATATGTCCAACATATCTTTCAGGCTGTCTAGGTACTCTACCAGACCTACGCTGATTGTGTGTATATTCCTGAACAGGTTCCGGAACTGATGTTTCAGCTGGTGGACTTTGCACAATTTGTGGATCTAGAACCTCTTCTAGATCTACCTTACTCCCACTGTCCTCTTGGGTAAGGTACTCCTCTTCCAAGAAGACAACTCTCCTGGCGACAAACACTCTTTGTTCACCAGGATGGTAAAAGTAGTACCCAAACGTTTCTTTTTGGTATCCAACAAACCTGCACTTATCGGTTCTGGATTCCAGTTTATCTGAGTCGTGTCTCTTCACGTGGGCAGGACAACCCTAGATTTTAACATGTTTAAAATCAGGCTTTCTACCCTTCCATATCTCATATGGAGTAGAAGACACAGATTTACTGGGAACCCCGTTCAGTAGATATGCCGCTGACTCTAGCGCATATCCCCATAGGAAAACTGGTAACTGTGAACGGCTCATCATGGATCGTACCATGTCCAACAAGGTGTGATTCCTCCTTTCCGATACACCATTCATCTGTGGTGTATAGGGAGGAGTCCATTGAGAAAGGATACCATTGTCCTTTAAGAATTGTGTGAACTCTGTACTCAAGTATTCACCTCCTCGGTCTGACCGTAGGATTTTAATGTTTTTTCCAGTTTGCTTCTCAACTTCATTCTTAAATTCTTGAAACTTCTCAAACGCTTCAGACTTGTACTTCATTAAGTAAACAAATCCGAACCTTGAGTAGTCATCCGTGAATGTAATGAAGTATGAGTAGCCACTCTTGGCTTGGGTAGACATTGGACCATATACATCCGAGTGTATTAGTTCCAATATGTCCTTGGCCCTATCTCCATGTCCACTAAATGGAGATTTGGTCAATTTATCCATTAAACCGGATTCACAAGTTGCATATGATTCATAATCAAATAGATCCAAGTATCCATTCTTATGCAACTTTTGAAGCCTATTCTCGCCAATGTGACCAAGCCTACAATGCCATAAGTAGGCAGTGTTCACACTATTCTTACTTCTCTTAGGAGAAACATCAACATGGAGATTTTCATAAGAAACATCAAGCAGATACAAACCATTAACCAAATTTGCTAAAGCAACTAGTTTATTTCTCAAATAAACTGAACAACTATTGTTCTCAATGGTAAACTTGTATCCAATTCTGTCTAAACAAGAAACAGAAATAATGTTCTTAATGATACTAGGCACAAAGCAGCAACCATTTAATAAAAGTAAATCTCCTGAGGGTAACTTGAGCTTCACTGTCCCCACAGTGTGTGCACCAACACTTGCGCCGTTTCCAAGCCTCAAGTTCACCTCGCCCTTGCTCAGCTTCCTTCTACTTGTTAGCACCTGCACATCATTGCAGACATGAGAAGCACATCTAGTGTCTAAAACCCAAGATGTAGAATCTCTAATAGACAAGTAAAGATCTATCATATAGATACTTGAAGCTTCGCCAAGCTTCTGCTTCTCCTGAGCCTTCGTTGCAAGGTAGTCCTTGCAATTTCTTTTCTAGTGCCCCTTCTTTTTGTAGTGGAAGCACTCGCCCTTTTCTTCTCCTTTGCTTATGTCCTTCTTTTGCTTCTGCTTGGACTGCTTCTTTGCATTGCCTTTCTTAAAGGCTTGCACTGCTCTCCTCTTCTTGTTGGACTTTCTATAACGACCCGACCTCTCGAACCCCCCACCAGGGGCCCAAAATTCGTGTCGCCACCCACGGATCCGAAGATCCGGAAGGGTTAGAAGAATTAGTCTAGTGAGATATGTACTGAATTCGAATAACTATAACAATCTATACAATATACAAAAGTTTGTACAACGCGTCCCAAGCAAAAGCACAGGTACAAGAAGAAAGGTGCAGTCCTTAAGGGGCATACCCCGAGGACTTGCAAAACACAACTCTCAGCTCACTCGGGTACAAGAGCTCACAACACTCGCTCTCACTGCTGCTGACAACACACGGCGCCACAGCCGCCTTCGCAACCCGTCCGACACCGAGCTCCTGCGCGACGAGCCCCTAGCTGAAGGAAGTAGGGGGGTGAGCCTCGCGAACAAGGCCCAGTAGGGATTACCAGTCCCTCTCCGGCCAGAGCAGCAGGAACTCCGAAAATAGGAAACTACCCTAGAAAGCTGTAAAGCGAGTAACACCTACAGCAGGGTACTACTAAGCAGCGGAAGAGAACATCGCAACACCACGACCACCAACCCAGGTCGTGGCACATACATGACTCCCACGAAAACCAACGGAGTCGGGCACAAAGCGGAAGCAGTGCTCAGCACACCTGCCGAGACCACGGAACAACCAAGTGAGAACGATGTCTCACTGCAAGCACGACCGCCTCAGACCTCTACAAGGTTAAGGGCCCACAAGCAGAACCACCTCGGACCGTGGACACGCCACCAGGTCGGGGAGCACACACGCCGGTGCCATCACGGACTGGCACCCAAGAACGGGACCACGGAACCGAGAGAACACCGAAGCGAGAACCACCAGAAGCACGGGTCTGCCCAAGGCCAGACCAACGACGCCACGGAAACTA